>JTDE01003426.1:34608-60590 GCA_014338405.1 Paragonimus skrjabini miyazakii
ATCCAGGCGGGCAACACCTACCCACTTTGCTCAATGAAGCAGTCACGGTCTTCATATTTCGTGACCACGTAGTTGTTTGACCATCACGCGGTTTTACCCAACTGTTGGTGGCTTCAGTATATAATGCCCGATACGGTAAACGATCGGATGACCTACGGAGTACGTGACCCAACCAACGCAAGCTGTGTACCGTGAGTAGTTGACTAATTGACCGCGCATCCCGGGCAATCCGGAATACACGTCGACGAACTGCCACATTGCTCACGCGATCAGTCCACTTAATATGGGCCAATTGGCGGAGACAACGATGGTCAAACACAACAAGCCTGTTGATGTCTTCTTTGCGAACAGGCCGCGTTTCCGAACCATAAAGCAAAATGGAACGCATACAGGCATTATATACTCTTCTTTTCAGTGACAACCGGACGTCTTTTCGACGCCACAGATGACGCAGTTTAGCAAAGGCAATTCGTGCCTTTGCTATCTGATCTTTCTGAAACTGATAACGAACTGTTCGATCCATTACCGTAACTTTCTCTCACACATGATTAACCCATATAAATTTGTTGTATTTAGCCTGATGAGGTATCACCGAAAAGAAGTTTGTTCACTACACGTTCTTCCAATATCGGTTTACTAGAAAAACAGTGCTCGTTATTATGTAAATTCTTGGTTAAGCCACAACGAGCTAAAACCAAGAGTTATCGATCTCGCAACGTTTTGACCCTCTCGGAGAGCCCTTATTAAGCGATCTAAATCTAAGTGTACAAGCTTCAAATGGGGTAGTCATTAACCGGCACGTGTTTTTGTGTTTAAGATGCGGTGTGTGGATAGGCCACCAATAGGATGTAAGGGTTCGCAATTCAGCTGAGGTCACCACGTGACGATCCCAGGTGCAAACAAGAGTAGATGGTTATAGTGTTTGTGTGTGCATTTAATCTATATACGTGTAGATTGTTTGGGATGGGGTGTTGTAAACCTTTCCTGCACGGTGTCACTGTTGTCCATCCAGTAAATCTTGCCTAACAACTGACAGTTCCATGTAATCTGATCGATTCACCGCTTGTGGTGTATTATCGATCAGCAAGGTTTCTGTCGGTAGACGTTCTTTGCGGTTACGGAAACCACTTTTTAACACAGCTGGATGGTCGAAGTCAACTTGATGTTGGTTGAGGATCGCGTGTGCAGCAATGGCTGAATCATGTTAAAACATGGCTGAGCCCAGGTAGAAGGCTTCTTACCACACCTCGCATGTTCGGAAGTGCTAAAAACAATGGTGTTTTGGGAGAGAATAAATAATGTTTGCGATGGTTATTGGGCAACAATCGTGTTGCGTTTTGATCGACCAG
The DNA here is from genome assembly GCA_014338405.1 of Paragonimus skrjabini miyazakii. Taxonomy (NCBI): domain Eukaryota; kingdom Metazoa; phylum Platyhelminthes; class Trematoda; order Plagiorchiida; family Troglotrematidae; genus Paragonimus; species Paragonimus skrjabini miyazakii. Next base: position 35,958 of record JTDE01003426.1, read on the forward strand.
TACTTTGTTATGTTCTACGACCTTGTCTTAAGCAATTCGGTTGTCCGGCATGTGTTCAAACAATTTGTTTCAACCATCACCGCTTACAAACAAATTCGATGAAGTATCTGAACTCCATTTTGGTTGGTTGGCCTTGATCGACCACAATTCCGCTTACAACAGCTTGTGCACTAGCTCTGCTTGACTGAACTGTCTCCAGTCAGGAAGGCTATCTAGTCCAATCTCATTTGACACTAATACAGTATGCAAACAGCCATCGTCTACACTCAGATATTTACAAAATAAGGTGCTTGACGTCTGAAGACAGTTTTAGTAAGGTGACAACCGCAAATAACGTGGTTCTGCTTCATGACATACTCCTACTACACATACAATTCAGTTATAAAACTCCAGCATTCACGCCGCCAAACCTGATTGGCTGCCACCCACCCAAACTCTCTCGTTACTGACTCTCAGTTGAAATAAAATATAGGGCGTCATCACCTAAGCTTACGTGTCTGTAATGAGTGAACGAACTCGCCATCAAGTATCCGCTTCCTTACCTCATCGTTGCTTATTAATTTGTGTCATTAGATATAGGGCGATTGACAAAGGTTATGTATATAATTATACCTCCCACTCTTCGGCTGCATCTCAAGCATTCGTATTCAGTTTTCCTCTGGTTTCTACTTCCTATGACCGATAACCACCACCACTCCTTCTGTCCATTGCCATGGGTTTTCTAGAACGCACTGTATTCATACCTTGTCGCCCATCTCTACAGCCAATAGGTCGTGGACTCCATTATCATGTTATCGTTTTGGGCTTAGCATTCGTCATCTCAAATCATGTTTTACGGTTTCATTAAGTGATTGAGGTTTTAGCAGTCCTGCCATCATCGGTAGATGTGTACGTGTTCTTCTCCGGAACACTCGCTGAGCTGAATTGTAGGACACAGTTTTGGTAGGAATATTCCGTTTCTCAAGTATCATTAGATATAGATCATTTCCAGATAAATATGCTAGTTGTAATAGTCGCTTTACGATCCTGACTGCCGCTTGAGCTCTACCATTTGGCCGAGTCTAGTACGGACTGCTTGTACAATGCTAGAATCCTAACTTTTCGACGAAAATCTTAAAATCCGTGACGATGAACTATGGTCCGTTATCCGAAAAGATCTCAGGTATGCCACAGCCCGCAAACTGGGCTCGATGTTTATTGACGAGTACACTGGAGGTAGCGGAATTCATCCATTCAAACTCGTAGAAATAACTGATTTGGTCTATTGTGACCAAGTACTGTGTTGTTGGAGACAAAGATGACTGCAGGTAATATTTGCCAGGGTATTTGAGGGATTTGACGCATCAGCCTCATTCCCTTGGTTTGCCTCGAATTAATAGTGTAACACGCAGTAAAGCTTTGTATGTAACCTCTTATGGAACTCCATGTCTGAAGCTAATAGGAGAGCTCATTTTCCCTGCGGATACGCCTGTTCACTCCCGTATGTGTCAGGTGAAAATGCTGCAACATTTTCCGCCAAACCGTCTTCTCTTGTGAACATTAAACCACCTTCCAAGATAAATTGATCACGGTCATCAGGGAAGATAGCCATTTCTTTCGGGCAACATTTTTATCGTGCGGCCATCCGTTTCCAATTGTTTAAGCCAGACGCTGCGACGTATCGTCTTGTGTCATTCCTTCCATCTAGGTTTGTGGTTAGGATGGTTTCCGTCCACTAACTCTGGACAGTGTGTCACCTATGTGCATCTCAATCCCCGGCTGATAGATTAATTCGACATCATATTTTTGCATCCTGATCAATTAACGGTATGTGGTTGGTGTGAGCTATTGCTTTCCAACTAAAAGTATAAGTGCTGAACCGTTTCAGGGCGAATATCACTCTTGGTATTTCCTTCTCAATTTGCACAGTATTCCGTTTCGCTTTGATAGCCTATCGGTCTCCTGTTTTGTAATAGTACCATCCTCAGGCCAGTTTCACTGCTATCACATTGAATGATCAGAGGTTGTGCTGGATTGAAGTAGTTGACTATAGGGGCTTCGGAAATAACCCATTTGATTTTATTGAGTGTTGTTTGTTTTTCTTCCTTGCATTCCCATCGTATTCCATTATGGGTCAACATGTGGATGGGATGCATCGTGTCAGAAAGGTTCGGAAGGAAATAACTCAGATACTTGACCATACTACTCAATCGACTGTTGGTCGGTTACTCTATCGGAGCAATGACACTAATTCGATCTAAATCTGCTTTACACTTACCATGTTTGGCCAAAGGAATCCCTCGGACTAACAAAGCAACAGGAACGACATCGTTAACTATAGATAAATAGATGACTGAGAGTCGGACGAAAAACACATGAATACTGATCAAAAACACTTGAATCGGCCAATTCATGCGGAAATTCATCGTGGTTATCCGTGATGAAGCCCATCAACTGAATAACATCAGCACTTAAAATAGGTGTTGAATCGCGATCAATCACAGAAAATCAAGCAGCCTCGGATTCATGACAATTAGCATTGTATTTCCCGTAATTTATGCAGCCACATCATTCCGCATTCTCAGCTGTGCATCTGATTCGATGATATTCCTTACTGGCCTCCGTAAGATTGGCCAAAAAGCAAAAATTTTCATGCTTTTCTCTCTGCAAACACTAGTTGTCCGCAAACCTCTTCCTGCTTTCAGCATCCAGCGGTTCGGGCGAAGCAATCGTCAGCAGATTAGTCGTGGTGTTCATTTTCCCAAAGGCAGTTATTTCTCATCTTCTGTTGAAAAAGTATTACCGTCTGTAACGAAATCAAAAGCAGTACTTGTGGCGCCAAGTAAGTATTAGTTTGAGTTTCTGTTGGTTACTTTATAATCAAAATGCGTCAGTAAAATGAAAAATTACAACTGATGCCGACGTTTAGATTTCGCTTGTAGCTCGTTTGTTGTGATGTGTAATGCACCAAGACAACTTGTTTTAATCCTATGTCACGCAAATGTAACATCCGTATTGGTCATTGCGTTGATGTGCCAGTTTGTTCATTTTGTCGAAACTGATTGGCTGTAGCCTTCTGTGAATCATTGGCTGACTTCTTATCGATGAATTCATTCAGTGTAATCCTCCTACACTTAACCGACAACAAAGCCGAAATACCTACCTGCCACTTCGCTGGTGGCAAAGTAACCAACTGTTTGCTAACAGCCCAGCTCAAAATGAGGGAATAACATATACAACATACCTCCCGAGCGACTTTCACTATTCTGACTTCATGGCCAACCAAGCTGACAAACAACACAATTTACACATCGATCAACCACCATCTGCTCTGTCGTGTCTAGTTTAGACTGTAATGCTTCCAGTTTGGAAGACGAATTTGATTTGCAGATACTTGCTTACTAGTGGCTGTTTCCCTCTTTCATCGCCACTATGTCAGGCATTCACTTCCATACCAAATCAGAGTCAGTGTGTTCTGCAGCAAGGTTTACGCAATGTACGGCGGACTGACCAATTTGAAACATCGCCTAATCAGCTGAATCTAGGCGTTTTCAATCGCGGTTTGTTGGCTACGGCGAGTACAGTCGGACACTCAAAAACTGCAATTATATTACTGAAAGTGAATGTATACAGGAATCCTCGAGATTCTTTCTTGAAATGAGGTTCGAATTTCAATCACCAAGCATGTGAAAGTACCAAATGAGCTCACATCTGGATCGTTCATTGCCGGTTGTAAAGAATGCACAGCAAATGTAATGTGAAAATGTACAGCAAGCTGTTTATAATTATTACAAAACGCGATCGAAATAAGAAAGCGCGCACGGATCGAATTTGAATCAGTGGCTCGCACATGATTGTTTTGTTCACCTTCCAGATCGTCACATCGACGTCGTACAAGAACGATCCCAAGTCAACGGACAGTCAGTCGAACAGGGAGAACAGTTACACTTAAACGTAACTTTGTCATTTTCCGTATCTTTACCCTTTTTGGTTATTTTAGTATTAGTACGTGTTGCGTAACACACCTCCGAATACAACCTCTGCCTCGTCTTACAGATGTGTTATAATTACCAATTTGCTACTTGTCTAAGGCTAATTTGGTTCGGATGACATTGACAAAAAGTGCTATTGGGATCAATAATAGCCTAGGTCAATCTAAGTGGGTCAGGTAGGAACTCACAGACCACCGATTTGCCAGATGTGTTGTCAGTGTACGTTCTATGTTGTACGGACACACCTCAGTGCGCACCGCGTGTACGGACGGGGAGGCCTAAGTCTGCGTTTCTCTCGGTCTGGCAACTGGGTATAAGCGAGCTAACTCTGTTTGTTCGCAACACCTGGCGGATCCGTGTTCTCATAAGAGCCAGAAAATCCGTCAGTCTGTCCATATGCATAGTCGTGCCGCGATCTAGATCGCCATTAAAAACAGAGGTCCCTTGGGGCATCTTAAACTGACAACGAGACACCTTAAGCTGACGCGCAGCAAGAAGCATGAAGGCAAACATGTATTTAACCACACAACCTGACAACAACGAATCAATCACGTGATCTCGTTTGCCTCATCGACAACAGCAAGTGAACAGAATCAGGCAAAGCGAACTCTGTCTTAATCACTCTAACCGTGTAGACATATTCCCAATGTACGAATAGATCTCTTCGTCGGTAAGCTCTTCCAAACCGTTAATGGCACCCAGAATATTATACAGATGCCTTCTTGCTTCTTGCAAGTGAATTGATTCTGCGTAATCTTGCACTTCAGGATCATCTTGGGTGTACCTTCTTTCATTCTGTAAATTGATCAAGGAAGATACCTGATCTTTAGTCCAGCGTGAGGCCTGCATTCTGATAAAACGTTGGTCATGAGTGAAAAGTAAAGCAGACATAGCTGCAGCCTTGGCCTCATTGAACACATCGGTCTCCATTGAGTCTAGTTGACCCCACCAAGGTTTTCTCTTCCTCAGAACACACCATCTTGGTTGTTTGATCTTCGGTGTGATTTTATAAGCAAACGGATTTCGTGACAAAGTCGAGGAAGATCTACGAATGGACATGATCAAACAAAACTAACCACGATGGTTTGGTGAGTTTGAAATATTGATTGATCATGTTTAGATCCGAAACATGCAGCAAACGCATTACACGCCGTTAAAACGGCCATCGTTATCTTTAGACATCAATCTTTTTTAACAGTGTGCTTCAAATAACCGATTCCGCTCATATATTGTTGTTGTTGTTCAAGGGATCCTTGGTGTAAACATACTACTTCAAATAGTCATTGTAGACGTCAACCATCTCTCCCAGTGATGAAAACGTGAAAAATGCGCGTCTAGTGTATTAATCTATCCGAATCGTACTTCGATAATGACTCAGTCCGTTCGGTAAAGCTAACTGGCGCTGATAGAGTGGCAAGCATTAAATTAATTTCACACCAGTGCATCTCTCTTCTAAATTGTAACCTCAAAATGTCAACATGCTAAAAATGCACACTAGATTGTAAACAGCAAGACACAAAGTGTAAATTTTTACATAATTTAAGCGCCACAATTTGTTACACGCAAACCAAGTGAAAAATGACTAGTGCTAGTTGTTCATGCAAGTTTGACGCGATTTATTGATCATCGCACAATCACTCCACTTTACAGCATGCCAGCCGACTGACCACACGCCGCAACAATGCGCAAATGCCAACGCGCCAAGTTGTGAATTGACTGAGTAAACGTTCGCCAACCGGCGTCGGATATTTGTTCACACAAGCCAGAACACTTGACGTATCACCTATGCAAGCGACTAGGACTCAGTGAGAACCACGGCATCGATGCATCAGACTGCGTACCTCTGTAACAATGCGGTCGGCTAGCGGTCCCACTGACACTGTACACCAGCTGCGTCGATCCAACTAGACATTGTTTTCGCCAAATTTGATAGAAATCCACTTGTAGCCGACCGACTAGCACAAACCACTCCCGCCTCGTATGTTCACGTATCATAAAAAGGATCTACCAAATGACATTCGGTGGGATGGCGGCTAATCTTGCTCAGTGGCGTGAATGTTGTTTGCCCGAGTTGTCTATGAATAAGGTGTATTTAATGACGCTGAGCAGTGAAAACCGTGAAGATGCTGTCCCGTTGATGACGCCTTACTTTCACTTACAGTTCGGCTGTTTGTTTTGCAAAGTGTAGGCACTCAGATGTTATGTGTCTGAATACAGACGCAACTATTCTTAGCAGTTAGGTCCCCTCCCTTTGTATTTCCTTTGTTCTTTCCGTCATAGTTGTATGACAGTTAAACATCAGTGAGAACCACTGATGTATTGCTGTCTATGATGAATGTCGTTATCGGCCAGATTGGTCTTTGTGCGGAGAGAGTGGCGTTATTACCAAATTCCTGACAAAAATGACCCGTTTGATAGAAAGTGCTATTGCCGAGCTTTCACTGCAATATCACGTCATTTCACCTTCCATCTGAATAAGAAGTACACCAGTAATTGATTGGGAATATCCACATTTTATCCTGGCAGTCAGTAAGCACATACGATGGAGTGTCCGTCAAGTGATGGGTTGTTTAATTGTTGTACTCTGATGCAGAGACGCAAAGGGATGAGTAAATACCAGGCGTCAAGTAAATGAACGTAACACCTCCGACAGTAGAATACTGTGATTGAAATGGCTGTCTGCAAGAACAAAATTGAGTAATATATGAGTACCGACTGCTTACCAAATTCCGATGGAAGAGAGTATAACTTTGAATGTCAAGGTACCTTAAGCACTATATAGTTGAATGCGCGTCCATGAAAATAAGCAAAGATGAAAGATAGCATACGCAGTCTAACAGTTTGGATTTGTCGACTGTGCACGTGAGGTTCGAAGCAAATTGATGTGTGTATTTAATATAGTGTCCGCCTAATGCAACAAGTGACAGTGTCCTTAGTTGTCTCAGACAATAACTAGATGAATATGTGCGCTGATTGTGTACACGCAAATTGTAAAGTCCACATTCCAGACACATCATCTGACGAGTGGACGTGGTTCCCGTAGGCAGTACACTGGCCACAATAGAGCTTGCATCATGCACAAACCTTTCAAAGCAAGAACGGGCGCCATTTAGACGACATCCTAACTGGTATTTAAGACACAAAAGCACAACATAAGTTATTCTTGGACAACAACCGGATCTATTCCGGCTTACAACCAACTAAAAATGGGACGAAGTGAATGGTCGTCTTCAACTGATGGACAATCTACGGTTACCTGAGAGACTAGGTGATGCAACAGAAATGTACGGGCACTTCGGAAGGTCTTGTCTTGCACATAATAAGAGAAACCTAATAAGAATTCCCCCTTGACAGAACACGGAAGGCATATTGGCGGGTACCCTTATAATTTTTTTTAGAGAACACAGTAAGATAACCTTCCGAAAATGTCAACAACAATTATTGGATTTGCTTGGGATTCCTGTTTTAAAGAGCTTGTTTGCAGATCAACAGTAACAAAACAATGTCTAACGGTCGCCACATTCGCTCACACTACAAAAATATGCAGTACATCTGTAGGGGTTCAAATGACCTGATCCGAAGCTGACAAGTTGTTGTACAGTCAACCCAACTATCACGGTAAACCCATCATAACACCTCTAATGCACTCGTCCGTACATGTTCCCTAATAAGCTTGTCGAACTTGTCATGTGCGCACTCAGGTCAATCACCTTTGTAACATGTAGTACCCAATAAGCGTTGCGTCCTTATGTTGTTAACCCTTCGTCCCACATTTCACGGAGTGTGAAATCTCAAAGCAAGTATGTTTGTTTGATCAGGGCCCGACGCAGTGCCTGATAAAGACCGCCCGACACAACTCTTGATACAGAACGCCCGATATGGTCAGCGGTTCCAACTCTGCCAGCAATGTTAGTGTCGGTGCCATCGACCCTACCTTTTTGACTGTTTAACATGGTTCTTGTTCATAAACAGTGTCACAACTACTTAGGTTTTGTCGTACGCTTCTACACCATGCATCAAGAGAGATAACTATTCAGTGCTACGCAGCATCTTGAACAACACACTTTGCCTTGGCTGCGCCATAGGAGCTAAACGGAGCACAGTACTACAGTGAATATTTTCAACCTCAGGACTTCCAAAGCTTCATCTAGCAAACGAATTACAAGTCAAGGTTATTCTCATATCAACTTATACATCCGCCAAACCCCACAAGTTTCAACCGCTTCAGTTGGTGATTCACAGCAATCAAAATCATTTCCACCGCATTATCCTGATTTTGGTAAATTCTGACATGTTGTTATGCAGTTCTGCTATTCACTTGTATTTGGTACACTGCTACTTTCTATATAAATATAAATATATATTACAATTCTGTGTTTGTGCTGAGGTTGCGGACACCTTCGATATGATTAATTCTATTTTTTTCATTATTTCGTATCCTGTTTAATTCCTTAGGCGATGACTTCTGCTTTGTGGATTTCCGTAACCATGTTTACAATTGTCCATATGATGATCAGGATATATGAAATACTACTTTGGAAGAACAATAAAGTGAGTCACATCAATTCACTAATCTCTTCAGGTGAATTGATTACTACACAGAGCACGAAACGTGGAAAATATAGTCGAGCCGCGACAGATAACGCACGAACATAGAAATGTAGGGGGTAATGTTTCGGTCTTGCGTGTCCCGCAAAAGCACGCGCAAATCTTTTCAGCTGTAAACAAGTAACTGCACACATCCAAACCATACGCAAATGCGCATTACAGCTTGAACGGATTATTGACTGCTGCCTGAAGGCTTTCAAGTAGTAAACAAAAACGTTCGAAAAGAACCGACATTGGAAACCCAGATAAATCAAAGAAAGTACAATTAGAAAAGACATTTATACATACTAGACATGTTTACGTAGCTGAAATCGCTCTCGAACAAACAAATAAGCCAGTCTGAGAAACAGAAAGGTCGCATAAGTAAGTAGTAGGTACACCGAGAAAACTATTGGAGAGCGGATGCCACAAATAACAAAGGCCAACAGGTACAAAATAGCTATGCGACCGAGAACGGCGTAGCTGGCGAGCCAGCGCAACGATATTCGTGGTTCATCTAGCTGGACAGGATTGGCCGAGCCGAGACGACCACGACCCATATGTGATGTAGACTCATGAGATCCGGTTGGAAGTAGCAAATGACGAGCGATCCAACCGCTCAAAGTTGGTGAGGAACACCAGGAAATAAAACGGGATCGCATCTGTAACAAAAACAACCAGAAAATTTGAGTTTAATGAACCTTTCAGTTGGCAAGGATGGAATATTCAAATGAAGATCGGAAACAGCAGGAGTATGAATCCGCGAACACCAGGTATGTATGTTACAGTAACTAACAACACTTAAAACAATACGCCAGCAGTACTATTGTTTTACCATTAAATACCTGTATAAAAATGTGTAAACCAAAATAAAAATGTGCAAGAGGAGATTTGGTACACGAAGGCCCACAAGATTACTCCGAACGTTCAAGGTCAACGAACAGCAGTGTCACGAGAGAGAGTTTGCTTTCTTAAAACATTCACTAACAAATACCTCAACAAGAAAACAACAAGATCCAAGTCATCATTCGTAACATCTCCAGACAGAGGATAGGTGAGTCACCAGGCCTACAGACCAAGAAGAAGGACTAATCTGCGGTTCCTAAGTTGCTATAGCAGCTGCTTGTTTTCCCGATTTGCAGTCACACGTTGAACCTGCCAACTGCGGGCAAAACAACATGAACACCATTGGACAATGTAATCAAGTAATGCCAACCGTAATTCCGATGCAAAGTTTAAATTTGTTTTTGAATGAAAGAAAAGCCAGAGAAAGTACAGGATAATCCTTAATAAGGCTGCACGATTATGAATAGCCGAGAACAGACTGTTCGCCAAAACACCTTTAACTTCTAATGAACTCATGAGGCTATTCGAAATGTACACAAAAATAGTTACTGAACAAACCTGAACATTGATAAATGCACTAAGAGAGCGAAAAAGCTCAACCAATGCCGGAATTTCATATGTATAGGCTGGAAGGAATTCACGATCGCCCGAATATTTCACGTCCGGTCGCCTCTGACCCATCAGTATCTGGGAAATAAATGAAGAGGGGTGAGGAAACACTTAGTATTCCAGATAAGGAAAAGCTTTGTTGGCTGTTTCACACACATAATTGGTCACCAACAAAACGGATGTTAACATAAATATAAAACGGATAACTTGCGCGGTGCGCATGCGAGAACAAAAGTTGGAGTCTGTGCTCTGGAATTCTGTTCAAATGTTAATTTTACAAGCCAATAAAGTAACAGCATCGCTTGAGAACACCTCAATTCTTTAAAATAAGCGTATCCGCACTAGACTGAGTCTGGTATCTTGATACATGATTGCAAGGCGTGAAGACGTTACGGGGAGAAACGTTGAAACTATGAATTCTCCAAGGTTATTTGGACAAATAAAACAGTGCGGTAGGCAGCCGGGGTTGTTACAATGAACGAACGATTTTTAGGCATTACCATTATCTAGTTACCTCTTCATCTTACTGCCTGCTATAAGCGTGAGACAAAACCATATCGTTTAATGCCCTGGAGAATGAGTACAAAGCTTCCGTCATTGAGACATTTTTTAAATGGTGACATCGTTAACAGAAAAACAGAAGGAGAAAATCGTGAGGGGTGAATAATGTCAATGTCGGGAGAAGGACAACTTCTGATACATTCCGGTAGTTTATGCCGCGGAAAGGGTTGTCTTGAGAGGTCCCACCCCGGGTCTCTGAATTAAAAATCTGGCCTGCAAGACAACAAGATACAATTTCCTTGGGGGCCCTACCCAGAGCCAATGACTCAAGAGTCTGACTCATTTGGCAGTGAGGGGCTTGCCTAGCCCGAAAGCGCAGTGAACAACACACATATATCTGATTCTGAGCACCAGTGTGCTTAGTGGTTGTACTCGAAGCTACGTCAGGCTTCTGCATGATACCGGATGATTTTCCACCGTAGTTGATAATAGACCTATCTTCAGTTACTGTCGCCCCGAATTTGTCAGAGGTGCAGAGAACGACTGAACAACTGAGCGACAGAAAAGCTGCAGGCGAGGATAGATTACCGGGTGAAATCCTGAAGAATGACGCATGGACGTTCGAATGCGCTTTGCTCCAGTTGGTTCACTGCGTCTGGGAGCAGGAAGGAATATCACAAGAGTTAAAGGATGCTATGACATTACCTTTGTTAAAAGGTAAGGGTAGCAAGCAATACAGCTATCTGGGCATCAGTCTGCTAAACTGTGCAATCTTCCTAAACCGGCCGAATGTGAACGTTTTGGAAGGCAATATTCTCGAGGGGCAGTGTGGATTTCGGGCGAGTCGCACTACTATCGACCTGGTGTTCGTTGTTTGACAGATTCAGGAGAAGTGCCGGGAACGCAACCAGCCCTTATGTCTTCTTCGTGGACTTCATCCCGCGAGGCGTTATGGACGGTGCTTGGATGTCCAGGTAAGTTCGTCAATATGATTCGAATGTTGCATGTGGGCATGAAAGCGAAGGTGCAATCGTGTGATTCAACCTCTGATGAGTCGGACGTTGTCACTGTTGTGAAGTAGGGTTGTGTCATAGCCCCCAACCCTATATAGTTTATATTTGACTGCTATGCTAACAGTTGCTTTTCGGGACTCGACGGAGGACGATGTTGAAGATGAGTAGCGGACGGATAAGCGCCTGTTGAATATTCGACTTTTCGGCGCCCAAACCCGGTTATGTACCTCAACGATGCGTATGCTTCAGTTCGCAGATGATAGCACACTGTTTGCACATAGTGAAGATGAACTACAACGACTGGCCATGGCTTTCGCGACCGCGGCATCCAAGTTCTGAATCGAAATCAACACAGCTAAGACCTCTTCTTTATTTCAGCCTTCTCCGAGCAGATGTGCTGTTTCTGCACGTGCACCTGAAATTCGCGTCAACCGAAATGTTGTCGATAGCTGTGCAGATTTCTATTGCATGGGTAACAATCTGTCCATAAATTTGTCCGCGGACCGCGAGTTACGAGCTCGTGGGGCAAAGACGTCTGGAAAGAACCACAACCTGAAGATGGCCACTAAGCTCTGTGTCTACCGCTCGATGATGTTGTCCATACTACTGTACGGCAGTGAAACATGGACAGTGTATCAGCGGAACGTGCGCTATTTGAGCCGCTTTCATTTGCAGTGTCTGAAACGCATCTTGGGTATTCGGTGGTCGCACACTGGGGTACTATGGAGAGCGGACGTGCACGGGATGGAAGCCATGTTGATATTGAATCGGCTTCGGTGACTAAGTCACGCCCGTCAGATGGGTGATGACCACATTCCAAGGCAGCTATATACAGCCAGATGAAATCAGGTAAGCGAAATCTAGGTGGTCAAAAGCAGAGATACTAAGATGTTGTGTAAGTTTTTCACATTGTAACATTGATTGTAGGTGCTGGGAACACTTGGCGTTGAACCGGACGGTTTGGGGAAATATGATGCAGACGGGCGTCCACAACTTTACTGAATGGCATTTGCGGGGCCGTATGTCGTGGTGACATGACTATATGAAGTTGCGATGTGTGACCACGAATTATATGACCGTTTGGGATTAGTAGGTCACCAACTTATTCATAGTAGATCGTCGGCCAAGAGACAACAAGTATGTTAGGGTCAAGGAAGTTATAACAATTACATTCATTTTTTATTGTTCAAATTAACGAATTACTACCGTCGTTTGGAACTCACACGATCCCATTTTTAGAAACCTAGATGTATGTGACCTCCTACGATTCCTTTTCTTTAGCATTGTCGGTGTATTGTATGATGAATGATTTCTCTGTTTTCTTCCAGTCCAACCTTGCATTTTGATTTGACTCCATATCCTCTCTAGAGTGCATAAGCATATACTCCTATAATGGAATACTTTTCTACCCAATGTAGATCTTACCATCGCAATCTCTCACCGTTTATTTCTCGAAAGATAAGGGTTTCAGTTTCGAGCTAGCCTATGAATGGGCTAACTGGCATTGACCGGCTGGACACGTAAGCCTCACTCACACACTTGCTGGTCTTGCTCCTTCGGGTTTACACCGGATACGTGGTGTGTGAGTGGTGCGGTGCAAGCCACTTGCGGTTATGGTTAAGCGCAGGCGTCTTTTGATTTCGGTCATTGTTACAGGCTAATCCGCACCGGATGCCGCCAACCGCAGGTTCGAGCGGCAGCCGTACCAAACAGTTTCATGCCGACAGCTAACGTCAGAATCTAAACACAAAGTGTATCTTACGATTAGAATAATCAACTTACTGAATAACGGGAAGATTGCGTTACTCATTGACGGTTTGCTTGAACAATTCTTAACAGCGGATAGTTGATCGACCGATTACGCACGGCTTTTAGTCTGACTGCTCTGGCTTGACTCTTCAAGTGAGTTGGCCCGACAAGCATCAGAGCATCGATTACACCGTATGCTGAGACAATCGTCAGTCACAAACGATACACAAACAAGTCAGCAATTCACTACTGATCAGACAGACTAGCCTGGAATCACAACTGCTCAACGAATATTCCACACTGAGAGCACGATAGTCAAATCTAGGAAGTTAGACGATTACAGCAAGTGATGTGTAGTGTAAACACTTTCAGTAAAATAAACTAATGCAAACACTTTCGCATGGCTCCTATTTTCAAGCTGATCGGTGCTAAAGAAATCGAGCATGTACAGATATTTGTTGATGTATGTTTGACTGACCGTTACTTCAGACGTTTCTGTCTAACATTGAACAGCCTATAGATGCTGGCTTACTAATTACAATGCTTCGTGAGTGTCAGCAAAACTAATAAACATTTGAGTGCCATAAGCAACATAAACAGACTGTATTGGAAATGACGAACAACTAAAGACATTGCATCAACTGCAATGAATCCGAAAGAATACAAGGCTTGGATCTGTGAGCAAGTCAGTGAAGTATCGAATAGAATCCGGCAGATGTCCACGCAATGAACTACGAGATGAAAATACTGTGTATATCACGGTGGATTCACACATCATAGTTCGGGAGTGTCTGTTAACCAGTACTCAAGAGACTCGGTTATTTGTGGTCGGTCGTATGTACGATCTCGTCGTCTTGTTAGCCGGGTGAAGCCACCATGCTAAATCACATGGACTAATCCACGAGACGAGATTAGTTGTGTGTGTTTAACTTTTCCTTCGCATCAGCCTTGTAAGTGCTTTTTATAATGAAGGTTTTGTTTGGTTCTCAACCCACAATTCATTTTTGTGTTTCTTCTTAATTCTATCTAGAATGCACCAGTATATACTCCTTTATACTGCACTACTTCTGACCCTATATTTTCAGTAACTTTTTTTCTCAGCTTAGATTTTACCACTGAAGTCTCTAACTATTTGCTTCCGAGAGATAAGGGTTTCATTTTCATGGCAGCCTGACACCTGGCTAATAAGCATTGGCTGGTCCTATTCCTTCGGGTTTACATAAGACACGGGACGTGAGTGGAGCCGCAAGTAATGTACAGCAAACAACTTGGGGCGGTGATTATAGGCACATGTTCGTTGGTTTCGGACACTGTGACAGTTTAATCCGGAGTCGGACGCTGCCAATTATGTATGCCTGTGTGTGACACTGACTGCAGTGGCATCAGTAGCACTGCTAGTTGTTTGAAGTAACTGCGGGTGCGTGTACAAGAGGACTGTCCAGCAGTCGTTGTATGTGGCTTCACATTCTTGTCAGATGCCGTGGGAGTCAGTGTAGACCTACTGTGGTGGATTGTCAGGCCGGAGGTGCGAGTATTCAAACACTCGGCGGAATGCCTCAACGCGGGGGAGAGGCACGTCTACAAACCCTCAACGATCGGATGGCGGACAACAGGAGCAATCGGATGAGTCATCACTCGATCGGATCGGACCAACGAGCGAGACATGGCACGCAAAACAGAATGGACGACCAAATCGGAGGCTCGATTATTCTAACACTCGGGGGAATATCTCGACACGGTCGTGGAGGACAGTCAAAGCTCACAGTGCATAGATGGAGGACAACACGAGCGACCGGACGAGCCATCGCTCAACGAAATCGGATGAACGGATGAAGATTGGCAGGCAGAAAACCTCGGATAGAAGGCGCCGATCACCCACATAAATCACGCAGAAGTGCACACGACGCGTGAGTGGAAACCCCTGGGTGTTGTGGACTAGAATTCTGACTCATAAACGCGAGCGCGCGCGTAGCATGTGAATTAGCGTGTTGGACAATAAAGATTGTGCCTTATTGGACGCCTTTTCGCTACAACACAAACACCACAACGACATTGTGTGATGCAGTAAACACTGCAGCGTTACAGACTGTCTCGGGAGCACCGTTAAGAAATAAAAAGTGATAGTGTACTCGTTGGTACATCAAAACTGTGATATAATAGTCCGACGACATAAATCAGTAAACGTTCCCTCACCTGGAATCGACCAAGAGGAGTCAACATCTGCTGTCCGTACTCAGTGATCATCGTATCCGGTCGGTTTCTTGATACCGGACGCGCTACGGCGCGTTCTTCGCCACTGTGCTGTCTGAAACGGCTGTCGGAAGTGCTTTCCAAGTGCATAGTTGGGCTATCTAATACGAATTGCACACGACGCTGCGGTGTTTGCACCTCGGAGTCTATCTGAGCTTTCGGGACGGGAAGAAGCGGACTTTCAGCCGTGTCATCCCATTGTAGTCGGCCGACAACCGGTGACTTCAGAATGGGGTCATTCGAGAGGGACTGCTAAGAAGGATGGTGATAAGAGTTTACAAGAGTGAATCTGAGGGAAAAGCGGCTTCTAGAATTATCACTGATAAGTGCAAACAAAATTTATAATCTGAGTTCCAAACAGAAAGATTGTATGTATGTTACACAAGAAGAATCATCATCATCATAGCCATGAGCCTGACCAAAAGGTACTGTGGCTCGGGCTGCCACTCGCCTCAACAGTGACGTGGAACATCCTAGAACGAAACGTTACTAAGAAGGTTGAAAATTATTAAAACAAGACTAAGCGGAAGAACTAGAAATGATATGGATACAGGTACGCCATTGACCATCGCCATCTCGGATAGCGTCTCTAACCAGCGATTTGAGTGATCACGAGGATCCCATCCAGGCAGGCGACACCTACCCACTTTGCTCAATGGAGCAGTCAAGGTCTTCATATTTTGTGACCACGTTGTTGGTGAAAATAGAAATTGACCGAGAGTTACTTGGACAACCGGAAGACGTGTTGCAATCAAATTAACGCACTCATTTTGCCCTGATGAAATGCATGGAAACAACTTGATGTCTGATGTTAAAAAGCAACGTTTCCAGCTCTTCTACCACAAAATATCCGTTGTAACGTGAATAGCATGGTCAGAGATAGGCTAGATATAAATGGAATGTGTAGACCTAAATAGGAGCAGTCGCAAAAGCTGGACTTCAGCCCGTGATGTTGTAACTGATAGTCGAGTTGTAACCACTGATTAGCAAGTTCGCGGCGGCCCAATATTGACGATGTCAAGAAGCAACACTTAGGTCGTGAGTTTGAACCCTGATTATCTCGAATGTTTTGTCTAAATCTAGACAGCTTGACAGGATAAAGTCGACAGGTTACTCAGAGTCAAGTGGCGAAAGCACATTTTGGAGTAAAATCCGAACGATCTGGTATTAGTTAACGAGTTAGGCCTCTATCCGAACTGCCTTTACACTCGATTTGTTTGCTACTGGAAACACGATCACGTGAAAAAAGCGACGGGCTCGTTAAAATTCTGCATATGATATCAGTTAGACAATGAATCAACCGTCTTCCACTTAGTCGAATCTCTAAAAACAACTTGGCTAAAAATGTTCTGTAGCAACCTAGTGGATGTATATGAATTCGCCCATCTAAAGGTCACTTATACAAAGTAGGTGATATCCGGAGGTGCACATTGTATTCGCTTGATTGCTGTAAATATTCAAGATGACGTTTAACGACCACATAATTGAGCGCACATGTCTATAAATTGCTTTCGGAAATGAGTCACGTAATCATATAAAACGTAATTCAAACATTAGTAACAAGCCTTGAAAAGCGACGATCCGGAATCCATTTATGAGTGGTAATGTAACGCAGATTGGTACGAGATTCGTCATTGCATCGTACTTTCATAAAGTTTCCCTAGTAGGAGGGGTTGATTCTACGTGGCATTTTTGCCATGAGAATAGAACAGAATCGAGGGGCGAACGCGATAAATTCGGTAGTAAAAACGCCCGGATCCAAATTCAAAATGAAAAGTTCGAAGATAGGCAACCTTGAATGCTGTCTAAGTTTGAGTTATACAAAAGTACCAGGCCCACGTGAGACTCCGACTTGAAGGAACGCATCATTGGAAGCGTTTTTCGAGTATGAATGCTACTAACCGTAAGGCAGACACAGCGTACTAATCTACGCCTATAAATCCCACATAATTGAATGAAAATCTGGCAAATAAACTGTCAAAAATCAAGGATGTAAAAAGTTTATTGATGTCTGAGGAGACTTTTAGATCAGGTTGTGAATGGCTGGTTTTACACGTCCGGAAACCAACCAACCAGTTAAGCCAAACCAACGACAACAAAACAGAACAGTCAATAGCAATTTGTACACATGATAAGCCGTTAAGCGTTGTCAAAGGAGGAAAGTAATACCAGAAACGGCCCCTGCTTCCAGGCTCAGATAATGGTGGATACACATCAGGAAATAGCCATAACAGACACGGCAATAATTACCTGATCGACAGCGAAAAAGTTCTGAAGCAATGAAACAGTGTCGTTCAAATACTGTTCACATTTCCTGAGGTTCATACGCTCTGCGTTCTCATCTTCCAAAAACAACTCTGTGAGAAAATCGGTGAAACGATTCCACATGCCACGATCGGTATTGGTGTCCACTGTTTTGGAGATTTTTGCGTGAACTCTTGAAATAGTCGAGGAGAATAAGAAAAGATCATTCGAACGGGTGAACGTTACATGGTCGTGGACATCTAAGAACATGACCATGATATCTATAAAGACCTTGACAGACAACTTTTGGTTACACAATTTTAAGAAATCACTTCCCCAAATTATATCCTTTAGAATACCAATACTACGAGACAATCAACGGAGCTTTACAGTTTAGGTACTTAGATGTAACAAGTATCAACATACATTTGTATTTTAACCGTATACAGCTTTTAGACATGGCATCCTTTTCCATTCAGAACATTGTAAATGAATTACGCGATGAACATTCAATAACAAATGTCACACAGTAAACTAGTGAGTTTGCATTCGAAACGGTAGTATGTTTGGTTGTGCGCGCGGTATTGACATACCACGAAGAATAAGCTAGATTTTTTGTCCATCAAACTTAAAGTGAGGCCATACTCGAGACACATTCCTTCAAAAGTGGTGGAAAAATTTCGTCTAATAGGCGCATAAGAGTTCAACTTTAAAACAGCCAGTTGAAGACAGAGGTAGACGCAAATTAGTGAGGGATACAGCAAGCTTTACTACGAAGTCAAAGTGCTAAGAAAATTGTGGCTTAAATTTCTCATGCAGACATATATGAATGAAAGCGAGATGCGTAGACAAGGTCTTCTGCACGCAATATACCGACGACATGTCAGAATTGAGTGCGTCCGATTAGCATCACCTAATGCACAAGGCTAAAAGTGCACTGAAAGCCAGAGATATGGTCTGACCTTGCTTAATGTTGGTTGTGTGGGCATCGTAGAGTACGACTGTATATGGGACAAATTATTTTGTGTGCGTGATGGACTGACCGTGCCCGCCTGACTAAACGTTGAGGTCAGCCTCGACGACAGTTAATTTGCACTTATTAAACGTTTCCTTTGATTTGTGAATTTTAAGAGGTGAGGGTTGGCTCAACTTGTAAGTCAAGGAAAGCACCTGTGCCTAAAATGTCTTTAACTCGAATGAACAGCAAAACGTTGTCCAACAGGCTTCAAAGGACGCTCAGTGCAAACAAAGTAGGCACTCAACAATACACATTGTGTGGTGTAATATCCGTACTGACAACTTGAAGCGAGATGAATCCGACAATTCGAAATTGAATGGATTGTGAGACACAAACAATCACACAAACATGAGTGAGTGATGACTAGTAATACGATCTTCGCTCACACTCTAAAGGATGGTGGTCATTAGTGTGATCACTTCGAAGGTTGGTTTGACTTAATCATCGTAAATGAATTTGATGCTGAACTGTACCTTAATACGTTCAATGGGGCAAAATTAGAATTATTATGAACACTATGTGGTAATGAAGAAGTGACGAACTTTCACTTATCCCTGGGGACAGTAGTTTAACTAACGCAACAGGTAAATCAGCTTATATGAACAACCGCAGCGGCGCAAATGCGTGCGTAAGCACGCGATATACGGCCGTGTCACGGATTCAATTATCAACGAGTCACTTGCTGCTGTAGACATTAAGTCATATTTCCCAAGATACATGCTACTTTCGCTTCGCCTTGCAACGGGCGTGAGAAACGTGCATCCGTTATCCACACGTACGAGTTGCTGCTCGTTGGCAGAATTTATCTATTCCCTTGGTGTGTGCGTTTCTAGACCGTGGCCGCACTAACACAAACGTCCAAGCACACATTTCTGTCGATGAGAGCGGCCGTATCAACGAGACCATTCGAAGGTGAATCTTATTCATTATATCACACAAGCATCAGCCTTCCCTCGTGAACAACCTACAGTCGTCCAACAGAGTACAGAAGAACAAACCGTGGTCCAACTTTCAAGTCACAAGAAACCGTCAAACTCACGAGTATTTTTAAATGGTATAAACCGAAAGTTGGTTTCGAGAGTGAACACCTGTTTGAAATGTCACAATACTGAGAGAAACCAGTAAACAGAACAGAAAGTAACTCGCTGAATTAGTCACCTATCTAATGGTTGACGGACCCCTCTGTTTAGTAAGATACGCCAGAAAAACACTGCGACAATGAATAACTGATTCCTCAAACAGATGACCAGTTGGTTGAACGCTGATAGTGATACACTGGTTGTGATACATAAGACGGGTTTGTGAAGATAAATGCCAAATACTGAGGGGAAATAAAACAAATGGAATGTCCCGACGGCTCGAATTGTTACGTTCAAATAGAAGGCAAGAGACTAGAAAAGAACGTGAAATATCAAATAAGCACGTAGCTGAAAGAACGTAAATGCCGAATGCAGAAAAAACAAGTAGTCAAGTTTAGGGAAGTATAAAACTAGCAATATGGCAGATGGGACAATCTGTTTAGTATCCACTCAATAACAAAACTTCCACAGAAGACATAAGTAAATGTAAACATTAAGTTTTCCGAAGGCAATCGTTAAGCCAACCGACGAATCGGATTATGCGTTCTGGTAGCCTAGCCTTACGCACAGTCTGGGCTAGATACATATAGATCTTTGAAATAAGTAGAGAGAATCATATTATACGCAACTATGTATACTGATATCGAACGTGGTTCTACAAGTACAATAATAAACCATTTAAATGAACAGTCACTTACGACCAGGTTTACAAACGCATATAACAGTGCGACGGAAACACCAGGTAAATCGTCCAGTTAATTCAAGCGGTATGATAGATGATGCATTAGTGTTACTCATATAAACAAATATGCTATAGTGCGATAGGAAACGGAGTATAAATAACAAAGTTGGATACGGTCGACCTACAGTTGTGAATGGGGTCGGATAATACAAATCGATGGGTCATGTTAAATTCAGAAATAAAAGTATACTACTACAAAACAGATAAGTCGAGTAAAATTTATATGTGAAATTGGAAGTCAGCACAAATGCTTGACATAAGAATCTAGTCAGTTCCGGCAAACATTGGTTCATTTCTAACAAATGCCTGGTTTTCCTATTAATTTAGTAATTATCATGTTGACTTAACAGCTCGACAACACTATAAATACTGACACGGTGTAAATACTTCTGACTGACATAAATTTAACACTGGTTATAAGCGAAAGTGGTTGAACGTTCGCAAATAAAAATTCGGTCATGCCTATAGTGTGGTAGGTTGTGAAATGACCGATATGGTTGCCTTAAGAAAGCATAGCCGGAATTCTAACCCATACCGTGGTAAAGATATGCACTACATGTGAGCTCTAACAAGGGCGAAACTTAAGTATCATGCTTCTTTTCGAAGAAGCTGGCCGAAAAGTCTGTGGAAAGACAAAAACTGTGATCGATTATGAGTGACGTTCAATATTTGCGTACTTAGAATATCAGTTAAGAAGCCCTAAACCCTGTTGTATAAACAGTCCATTGAAGAAAGGTAAAATGGAAAGATAAGCATTTTGAAGAAGAACGATGAGTCTACCTAAGAATCATCCAGAAAAATGATCAACAAACCCCACCTAGTGAAGTATGACAGTTGATTGTTACCTTTAAGCCATATTAACAAATTTCAGTAATCCATCCGAAAAACAAACACGGATAACTCCCGTGGCCCTATATCAGTCAGCTAAACCGATTATATGTACAGGACAAAGTCGAGATGAACAGCAAACCTTGAAATGTTACACACGAAAAAAGTGCTCCGCATGATCAATCGGCTAGAGTTATGACATAAAAAGCCACCCATGCACTTACTCGCTGAGAGTTCCCGAAATGACGGTTAGCAACTGGTTTAATGCGTCTGCGAATTCAGCCCCCCAAATCCCAGTCTGTTCCAAATCGGATGAAACATCTGTCTGATCGCCCAATGGACTTTGTGTGGTCCCAATAGCCTGTTGGAGAACAGCGGCTAACACAAAAAGAGAATGGAACAGAGGTGAAAATTAACACTGGCGTAAAATTCCAACCTGGACTCTACTATCCATGACATTGGTGAGCCAACTGATCCCAGAAAAACTGCAATCGGTTAAACTACAATTTGAATTGCTACGGGGAAACCACACGCGCATACGAAACGCATATGTAAATGATGACCGAAAGACCTAGTTTGCATAAAAGAAAGAAACGCACGGAAAAATGCTGAACAAGTGTACGGATATCTGGATTTGTTTTAGATAGGTAAAAAAGAAGTCTAAAAAGAATACACCAGCTTCAGTAAACGGAAAGAGAGTGATCATTAACCGAAAGAGTATGTTATGAAGCCACAGAAAAATATGACGACTGAATAACATTTAAAAAAAGTAACTACATGAGACACATTACACTGTACAGCACACAACGGTTGGTTAGCAGCAATAAATAAAGTGGAGCGCAATCTCCATTTAGAAGAATATGTACATTGACCATATACTTGAGTTAGATTATCCACGAAGCTATCAAGCTTCAGTTGAGTGGTTCATCTTGAGCACGTCCGGTAATGGATGGGTGCTAACATGAGGTCAAGCAAATTACTCAACGTCATAACCTCGACCACCTGATGTGATGCAGTACGAATGGAGAACCTCCCCCCTAAGTTTATTTCAAAGGTTCCCTGAGTACCATTAGAACACAACACATTAAGGTCAGGACAAACTGGTAGCGACTGCATAACAGCTTGGTAGTGTTTCTACAATAAGAACTACAAGGGTATCAGTAGATGCACACGTGTAGATACGTATAGAATCGGTATGAAATGTCACGTACGTTCGAAGTGGTACGTCCCAAAAGCACTTTCCGCCGTCAGTGGTCGAGCATACGTAAAGACGGTCTAATCCAGGAAGGCGACCAAGTCGACCTTCATCCGGATATAATTTTCATCAAGCACATTATTTACAGAAAAGCAGCGGGCAGTGAGCGAAGAGAACATTCAAAAGGATGTTACAACCTATGAAATGTCGAAATGTTTTGTGAGAGGAGAAAAGACTAAACCACTTTTGTGTCAAGACGATAATAACTTACTGACAATGACGAAAAACACAAATTGAAGATGGACGAGTAAGTAAAAAAGCAGTGAAAGCAACAAACCTTCCGCATTATGCAGCATAATTTTGAGCCCAGGTTGGGAGAACACTTTGGCGACACGATACAACATGTGAGCGTTCCGACAGACGCGTAGATCCATTCGGACCGCTCGTTGCAGAAACAACAACAAAGGCACGACGTAGAGACTGTATTGTTGGGTAGCGAAGGATACCCTGCAAGTGGTATTGGAAGAGTTGGGGAAAAATTGATGAACACAGACATTCCGGTTACGATTGGTTGTGTTGAATGATTTACTGGTCCCACTTGAGTTGTGAAGAAGGACTATGAGTGGCAACTCAGGTGCAAAACTTAGCCACATGAGCTAGTGTGAATTCAATCGGACAGTTGCACACTATAAAAAGCTAGATACTTTTTCGGGCTGACAAGTTAGGGACAATCCGGTCAGACGACAACATTTATCTGTACACATAATTAGAAAGATGGTCATACATTTAAAAAATGCTAACCTACTGTGTGCACTAGTTACTGAGTCTACAGCACACTGGTGCGAGATGATATAGCGAATCGATGATTTAGCAAAGGACAGTGAGAAACAATTACTAGTACGTTAGTATATGTAGGTCATGTTCGTGTCCCATGTTACCAGCTGCAGACGTTAGAAGTGATGGCCATCAACTGGGCTCAATAGTTCGAATGCTGTGGTGAGTGGGAACAAGTAATGGGACGACACAATGAAAGTTACAATAGGGCTGTCTTATACATGTTGTATGACCTTCACAGACAATTCGGTTGTATGTTTTGAAGGTGTGGACAACTTGTTCAGTTTCATTTATGACTAATCACGTTATAACTTGTACCTTTAAACTGGCGGCTTGTCTTACAGTTATACGGCAGTTAAGCATTCGTGTGAAACATTGGCGTTGACGCTGACGATGATTAGGTCTAGGATCCCTCGAAATGCTTTCATCAACCAGACAGCTATAGAAATGAATGAAGTCAAAACTTGATGATGAACGTCTATTAGATACCCGGAAGGGTGGAGTATGCCAAAAATCCTGACTCAGTCAGTGACGAGTTCGTTAAATAAAACGGAGAAGCGCAAAACTTCGCTCAAACAAGAGGGATAATAATCATACTGAAATACATAATTCGGGCATCTCAGAAGCAAAAGGTTCAACATAACTATGAAGGCAACAGTTGTAACAATCACAGTTGCGTTCGGGATTACCAAATTCCGCATTCGGAGTAGATGATTCCGAAATCCATCCTAGAAAGCAACACGTTCAAAATGTCGATAACGACAAACAAGCGCACCTCCATCACCCACAGACGAGTAAACCAGCGAGAGCGAAACGTGTTAGCTTTTCCCGGGCCGATGAGCTACTACGACAGGAGTGTTTAGGAAGCTTTTGATACATCGTCCATCGCTTTCAAAATGGCATTAGATCAAGGTTCTAATCCCGCCAAACAACGCACCACAGACGTACATACTTCCTTGCCAACCCCTTGTACCCCCGCTTATCCCATGGATTCTGATTCGTCTTGATATGTGCATCCGTTAGAGGATTTTCGTATAACGTGTGCTGGAACCTAATCAAGTATACAGTACATTAAGTGTTGGGTTGCCATCAGTATAATCTGAGGTCTGGTAATTTGTTCCAGACATGACATCAACGTGAACAACATTTTTAGCAAAACTGAAGAGT
>JTDE01003426.1:60690-80350 GCA_014338405.1 Paragonimus skrjabini miyazakii
CGACAGTGGATTTCATACATATTACGGAGCAGTCAGATACAATAATGGACATGCACAGTTAATATACTACTGTTTTAAAGTATATGCATAAAACTACAAAATATTACAAGGAAAGACAAAAAACTAATGAGTACATTCAACAGTCCCTATGTGGACGCCATCCATTAGAATTAAACGTGATTCTACAGAGTCTCTGACCATACATGCTGAAAACCTCCTAATCCTAAGGCTGAGAAATAAGTTGACTCAATGAAACTATCAGCTAACTTCAGTTGTTTCACGTCTCGATGCCTGTTCACTATCTGACAAGATCGCTGTAATTATCAGCCAGCATTGGGTTCTGCAACTAAAGATCTATGAATAAGGCGATCGGGTGGCATAAAACCAGAACCAATGAAACCGATGACTTGCGAGCGAAAATATTTAGTATATGTTACTGGAGACCCTTCGTCCGATAATCTGGTTGCTTAAATGAAGACACAGTGATGTGCGAGTGAATACAACAGAGTAGCAGTGGTTAAATATGAATAATACATTAACAGCTTCTGCATAAATAGATCGGGTTTCCCAGCCAATCAGCAGTACACTCATCTTCCTGTGTAGTGGTTCACGTTTACTCATTACTAAGGGTAACGTACATCGATGAACGTAACTCTGGTCCTTTAAACGTTACTGCCAAACCTACGTTCTATCAACCATCATGTAACCACTCAGTCTTAATATTGCTACCGATGGAAAGGAGTGCAGACACAAACTTGTGTAAATATTCAATGAGTACACTATATTTTTGAAGAGTAACTTACAGTTTGTGACAACGAACTAACTTGACCAGTCAATTTGATGACTGAAGTGTCTGTGAGTAATTACTGGTTAAAGTGACATCGTCATGATGAGACTCACGAAGTTCATCACATGATAGAAGCTCCATACCCCTGGCATTGTCAAATACAATCGATCAGAAAAAGTTGACTACCTATATTCGTGGTTCAACAGCGCACGGCAATGTAAATGAATGATTTCAGGCAATCACTAAGAAATGACCACCTCCACAGTCTCCATGCGACGTCCCGGAGATTCTTTAAAGATGTCAATGACGGTAGGTGACCGACAGTTGGAAAATGCTCACTTTGTACTCGTATAGTTTACAGAAAGTTAGGGATATGATAGTCTACGCCCTCTACCAAAGTAGTATGCCAGAGTACCACATAGCTTCGCAAGCAAATCAACTGGTTTGCTGTTGGCCCAATTTCATAACGAACCGGCTAAATTCAGCAAATAACGCTCAACAACTTCGGTGACTAGATGGAGAGAAGGGATGGTTGGGTGAGAATTACGAAGCTCAGTCGGTCCATCAACAGGCAGCTGATTGAACAAGATTCTGACGAAATGAGGTGGAAGAGAGTATAGAACACTTTCCTATGCTTGAAAAGATAGCAGAAAAGAAACAAGTTATAGTCAGTGGATCGATTCCAGCTCGCGGTCCCAACCAAAACTGGCGTCGATGTTCAATGGCACGCAAAAAGGAAAAACAAAGAAAAAGTAGGCTACGAACCCAAAAGACGAACTTTCATATACATAACGTTCTACATCAAGCCCGATTTATCTTATTGATTATCAATGAGGGACATTCACGTGCTGAACAGCGCCACGTATCATACTCAGCAGTTTCATTTATCACCTCGAGATTTGCGTGCTATTTCAATAAAACAAAACCATCATTTTTATCAACATACTCATTTCAGCTTTGAAACATATCTTTGGGTGCTGTGCCATTGATCCTTACAATGGTCCACGAAGTAGCAGAGTAATAAACATGTATAAATTCTAGCGAAGAAAATGACACGAAAAAAGAAATACACAAAACCAGATGCGTTTCACGAAAAAGAACAGTTAACAAGTTTGCGGACACTGGCTCGCCAGTGACTACGACACAATGCCATGTCACAGTGTTTATAACCAATGGTGTGGATGGTCACGAACTCCCCAATCAGGTAGACGGCACCTACCTGGATGTAATGGAGACAAGCATCTGTACACCTTTTCTCACCTAACTATCGTGGTATTTTTGCACCCAATGGTTGCTTTTGACTCGGTTTGGCCTACGCGCTCTCCGGAGTTGCCTCAACGTAGCGGAGATCCTGTAAAGCGTGTCAATTCATCGAAGTCGTTGTATGTTTGCTGTGGGTGCACGATACGCACTTATGGGCACCTACCTCGAGCATTCTCAACGTCAATTTACCCTCTGCAAGAGTGCCTAATATCTCTCTTCCTTTTAATGTTGTGAGGGACAGTATTTTGGAAGGAGCACTCAGCGGTCCCGAGGATCTCAGAGCGGAGCTCCTACTAGGTAATAAGCTGCTGAGAATGAGTATGCGGACGGCATTACTACACTTAGTTCCTCTGCAGAGAACATGGATACCACGCTAAATCCGTTGAATGATATGGCTGTATAATATGCACTTTCCCCGTTCAAAGTGTAATGTTGTTACGACAGTTGGTTGGCACTTTGTTATAGCTGACAGACCTCTTGGAACCATCGATCGTTTTACCTGTCTGGATAGTGTCATCTCACCAGCTTGTAACATTGTTGACGAAGTGTCCACGAGGATAGCGAAAGCATGTAGTGCATTCGCCAACGTACGTCAATTGTGGCATCGCAAGGATATCCAGTTGTCGATTAAAAGCAGTTTGAAACGTGTGTGTGTGCATTCAGTTTTGCTCTATGGGTCGGCGACCCGGCCCAATGATGTAGAGGATGCACATAAACCTTCGATATTTCACTGCCGTTGTCTTCACCGGTCTGTCTGTATCAAATGGACCGGATATGTGAACGTGTTGGTCCGTCGGCGCGTATTTTGGAACTGTATGGGTTCGCGACCGATAATCGAAACCTTCACTGGTTGGATTATGTATTCCGTAAGTTGACGAAGCGCCTGCCGCACCGCACTTTGCTTAGTTTGCTGATAGTTGAAAAAACCGGTAGACGCAGGCGATGACGTAGTTACTGTCTAGAAATCTTTGACCTTTCCGGTGAACAAGGTTAGAAGACGTCATCTACCTGGTTGAAGAGTTCGTGACCATCCACACCATTGGGTATAAACACTGTGACATGACATTGTGTCGTAGTCAATGGCGAGCCAGTGTCCACAAACCTGTTCTCGTGAAAAGCATCTGGTTTAGTGTATTTCTTTTTTCTTGTCTTTTTCTTCGCTAGAATTTATACATGTTTATTGCTCTGCTACATCGTGGACCATTGTCAGGGTCAACGGCAGCTTAGGTCACAGCACCTAAAGATGTATCTCAAAGCTGAAATGATAGTGACGATGATGATAATCTGGCCCCCGTCCAGTAGAAAGTCGTTGTCCTACGGCATAAAACGAGACCGGGTCTAAAAATTCGGTACGCACAATTTATTGTATGGTTGTATGACAGTAATGCGTGCCATGTTGACCGCTAGTGTGTCGTCAACAAAGACGATTAATTCGATTGGAATCACCAATTAGTTGTAGAGAGAAAAAAATGAATATGAAATACCAGATAAACACTGCCATATCGGATGAACATACCATGAGTAGGGGCACGTGTCATTCGGTATAGGTTGAACAGTACTTGTTGCGGACTCCGCTGGACGGAACAGTGGAGGTGAGCATGATCCATACGGTTGGGGAGTCTGTGCATAACGCCAAGGCTGAATGCTGGTCAGCCATGTCTCGATGACAACCTCAAAGCTCAAATCGAGCGACCAATGTCGGAAGCAGAATATAAGCAGCTGTTTTAACTGAGACATTAAGTTATGGTGTATCGCCAGACCGGATGAATCGCTTGGTGGAAGGCAAAGAGCACTACACAGGAATCTGTGGATGGGTTAAGAAAATTGGAATCGGCTGCCAATCACGGAAATGACATAACTAAGTCATAAAAGTTGTGACCATTCCAACGAAATTAGAGGCATAGGGACCCAATAAGGATGTAGTAGAGGATTTCAAAAATATATGTCAATGAAAATGAGACCCAACAGTGTAAAATCTGGACTATGCTAGATTCGAACCAGACAGAAACAGCATACACAAGCGTAATTAGCTCTTTACAAACTGAAGAATCCAGAATTCGAGCGTTACTTGCTCGAGAAAACCTGTCAGATAAGTCCAGCCGTTGGATCATTTGATGGATTACATACGAGGTTATATAACAGGTGGGCAATTGAATAACAACTTATGAAGTCACGGAGTTGCTTCGTCCCATAGCTAATAGAGCGTTCGTTGCGGTTGGACATGCTGCTATTGTCAGTGATCCAAATCCAATCGGATCCCAAGTTTTTCATAATTAGACCTCCTCTAAATGTACGAAAATCCGAATGAAATTCAGTTGAGGGTGAGTGACGAAAGTGACAGATGAGCAAACCTACTTATTTTGAGGTAAACAAACGAATAAAATTGACAAACTCAAGAAAATGAGTTACTGACATCGTTCAGAAAATCAAGCACTTACCAATTGGCCTCAGATTGCTTTAGTTAAATCGACAGTCCATTTGTCGATGAGACAGGAGTGATATGTGTACACGGCCACACAAAAACGCTTCAGAAGTTAAACTTCGCACAAGATTTCTAACATCAAAAGAACACTAACCTTAAGAACCCATCCAACAAGTCGAGAATGTTCTACGAAACCAAATGGAAACACCGAAACTTTCATCCCTCAAACTCAAACTATACATTTGATTGCTCGTCTGTTCAATCCAGTTGATGGAAAAACTATAAAGCACAGCAAGCTATTCACAAAACATGCGTCAGCCAATGAAACCTATATAGCGAGATGAACACTCGGTCGGAAAAAGTGCCGGTGAACTGTGTCGTCATTTATGCGAACGGCGATTTCCACCATACATGCAACACTGAAAACACCGATGATGGAAACCAGACAGTTTTAGAACATTAAAGTCGTAAGCAGGCTATCTCACGACCGTGCAGTGGTACAACACATACTTAGATATTTTGCATCCAGTGTATAAATGAAAAATCGACGTCGCAAAGGACCGAGGTAGACAAATGTCGTCTGACTGTAGCAAAACCGTGTCCAGGCAAAATATATTAGGTTACTGAAGATGTCCATCTTTTGCATCTGTGAGTGTTTAATGCTGCACAACGTAAACGGTCACATGCAAACTAGACAGAGTCGAGTTACTTAAACAGAAATGAATCTGAGATAACCGGACCAGAGAGCAAAACAGCGTGTCCGGTGTTCGGTCTCCATAACCTATGGTCTATTCAGGAAGATAACGGATAAAACATATAGTAGAGCCAAACGTAAACTCAGAATTGTTTGGTCACCGTGAAACATTAAACCAACCTGTGGTAGTTGGTCACTCGACTGTAGAGCAACTGTTTGTACGGTGTTTGGAACGAGATTGATGGCGTGTGATGGAATGCTGTGTAGTAGAAATACTTCAGGAAACATCTGACCAAATACAGATGGCAGCTTGTGGGCTTGAAAGACAGCTAGATTGGCGAATTGAAAAATTGATGATATTCGTGATTAATAAAACTGCACAGAAAATGAGTAGTTTTTGATCAAACAAGTGTGCGTACCCAAAAGTTTCATAGTCAATAAATAAGCAAGCGATGTGGCCAATAGAAAGTAAACTGCGCTGATCGAACCAACATAACAATTAGAACATATACCCGAATTAACAGTAAGTTGCATTACGGTTTTGAGAAGTGTCTTTTAGATAAGATCAGTGAAACCTTAATGAAAAGCAGCACGTAAGCGAATGCGTGGACCAAATTTTTCAGGCTTTTTAGCATTTCTAAGAACGACAAATGTAGGTTTTTCTGTGAAACCTTGAGAAATGAGTATGCTGAGAGCCGACGGTTTTCAGCGAGCTCTCCGGACGCGCATGACACATGGTTCGCGTGGCAGTTGTAACTAGGAGAATGGAAGATACAAGTGCGAGCCCAGTTTTCGAGTGTTGTTATCTTGACCAGATTCAGCTTGCAAAAACTGAATTGAGCGTATCAGCGCTGCGACAGTTCAACGACGATTATTCGTCGAGTAGAGTATTGAAAACTTGTTATTTCCCGAGATGAAAGCAAAAAGACAACACCTGCGGCATTAAATGATTTCAATCCTATTGGACTTTCGTGGGCTACTTTATAATATATAAAAAACCAATAAAATCAAACAGGTTCTGAAGAACTAGACAAACTAAAGTTAACCTTCAAGCCTTCATAACACAATGTTCGCATTCACATGGCATGCAGGCTAGCAGGTTCCCTAAACCTAGGCAGGAGCGATTGTGGTCATCAGGGCAGAAACCAGCAATCGTCACTGTGATGGAACGGCATGGACTGAGTTCAGTCAAACTTAAATAGTATGCAGAAGTTTTGGTACATACATTATTAATCACAATGCATAACAGTGTAAAATCAACAGCCCTTACAAAACGGCTAACAGGACACCAATTTTAAAGAACAGTACGCTTAACTCTCCACCCATTTCATGTACACCTATGGCAGTAATTGTTTCACAAAGATTACTATACCACACAGGACAACCTAACCAGCTTTTATCGTCGTTTACAGTTTATCGTGAGTGACCCGGTTTGCCGTGTACGGTTGTAAAGCAACGGAACGGAACGATCACAGCTGCTGGTGTCTAACTCCTGAAACACAGCAACGTTCCTGAGGTCAGCAATGAGAGGACTATCTTATCTTACTAATGAACACTGCATACAACTGCCCCTTCGTACTCGGCTGAATATTCACATTGCCCACCATTCCAAGTCACCTTATTAGAGAGATAATTTTTCTCTCATTCTCTAAAGATGATCATATATTCATTTCCAAAGAAACTGTTCCGATGAAATGTCTAGAGGATATCACCTTTGATGCTGAGCAGTCATCCACGTCAGCTATATTTGCCTTACACGACGATTTACTTAAGCCGATCATCAACAACAGAGACGTATAATTTGTTCCTACATATTAAGTTGCACCAACTATTCTCGAATGATTAGTGGCTGTTCTGTATTGAGCCTAAAATCAAACCGTGTGTCTTTTATACGTTACAGTGAACAGTAATTTGAAGTGATCCATTCATGTGAATGAAGTGTTTTCAAAGGTTGGAACCCCCGTATTTTATGTATTACGTTACCCGTTTTTATTCACGCCACATGACCAAACTTTCCATGTCGTCAGTGCTTGTGCGCTCATCAATTGCACTCGTTATTTCCCCTGGCTCATTGATGAGGGAAATCACACGTTTGCCAGACCACTAGAGCAGTGGTAAACAAGTGTCGTTATCACTAAGCCACACGAGCTCACACACAAAACTATTTGTTCGCAACCACAACTCGTATTCTTCGGTTATCCGAAAACATTAATCAAAATCTCCGCTGAATTACAGTATTAAAGAAACACATTAGTAGAATCGGTACTATTTTCATATTTGCTGGTGTGAGTGTAAATGTTGAATATTTGCTTCCTAGATGCGCAAATCATGTGTTGGCATAACTAGAAGGTCGTGCACGAATGTCTTCCATCATGGACTTTATTGAACAGTACGTAATCTCGGATGTATATCTTACGGTTAAACTATCGTAAACTAACCATAACAAATTCAGAGACCCTGAAAGCAATAAGCAAAAAAAACATCTGGGAAGCTACAGTTGTCCCGCAAACTCAAGAACAGGACATTGAAAAGCTTTTGGGAGCCATTTAGTCGATGGGATGGAAGTCATAGAATTGAAAAACAGCTGAAATTCTAAGGCGGTTTAGAGTAATACGTGTACGACGGCCATGCCCCAGACAAGTCTTAAATCCGACGTCAAACAGAGCGTCAAAAAATATAACAAAGCACGTGCAACAGTCAGATATTATTCACCGTGCGATGAGTGCAATCGCCTGAAAGCTCAGGTTAAAAATTGCCACCTAGGCAAAAGAAACACTACCAATTAAATATACCACCGCTTGCGGTAGCCTTGATTTAAAAATCGTATTACACTCTCAAAGACGTGGAAACATATTGAACATTTCAATTTCCCAAGCCAGTGAATTTTTGAAACAGTGATTACATACTGTAGCACGCCAGTGTATAGTATAAGATAACGCCAGATGAGGTTAGTTTGAGGAATACAGCCAGAATTTCATGACTGACTTTTTTGTGCTGATGATCAGCAAAGTACCTTACGCCACGATGTACAAACAAGCCCTTATGCCATTTTTTAACTACAGGTCGGTCACAGTACAGAGCGGTCCTGAGTGCACAACTTGAAACTTTCTCAAAAGCAGGTACCATGATATTAATTAAAGACTCCATATCGATCTACTCAGCTGCAAAGCACAGATACTCGGTGATCGGATTATACGTTCCAAGGTGCAAGTTTCGAAGGACCTCGAACTAGCATCAGGTTTGAAAGTAAACAATAGTATGCTGAAAACAGACACAAAATGAGAGGACACACCGGTTATAGAAGAACAACAGTTATAGACCATTCATGCTGCCGCTTCTAAATCGTCATCAGTCTGTTGAAGTTCACAGGTATTTATCAGAGACGGACAGAATGATTTAATAATACAGGCATAACTAATAGAAAACGTTGCAGGTCATGCGCTGTTTACAAAAAGTATATTCAATACAGGATATCTGAATGACTAAGGGGAATAATGCAGTGATTCATTAGGTTAACCATTCATTTAAACGACCATCACATCAAGCAGGCCACACGAAAACCATATACGAAAAGCACTCTGAGAAACGGATGATGTGAAACTAAGGTGACCGACATTCAGTCCCACAGACAACAACGTCACCCATGCATGGGAACCAGCGAGCCACCTAAGATGAGTGCAATTGGTGTGTATAACAAATGGATTGGACGGCGTGTGTGTATAGGAGGAGATGATTGAGCGTCTGACACAAACACTTACAAGAAAGACGAGCTGAAACGACAGGAAATAGAACGAATGGAAGCAATGACAACATTAATGTATAATCTGTCAACAAATATAATTGACGTTCAACTTGAAACAGCGTAAGTTCACTACCCCATAATACAAATCCACTAGCTTGCAGCGACCGCCAACATCACTGCCCCGCAACGATCATTTTTGTGAGGAATAATGCCAGTTCTACGGAAAACAAGTGCTTTTCTATGGATGCTTCAGCAATAAACGTCACCGGACAGACGGCAGTACACAAAAGTAGTGGTCCATTTACACAGCCCTAATCCGACCCCAAGAATCTCCGATCTCTGTGGTTCCTAGGAATGAGCGTAGCTGGAGAGGAAGTGCACTTAACACTGCGCAAACATACTGAAACTGTTCACAAAACCGGAGGCGCTGCTAACGGAAATGGAACGTAATTGAAGCTAGCGTTGATAGTATGTAATCAATCCACTGCATCAGGTCTTTAGTGTGGGTTTATAGAACACAAACTCACACACGAAGAGACTGGCAACGCGAAATAAATGGGTGGATGAGAAAGGCAAGGAAGTCCACAAAATCGGCGATACGCCAAGGAGCTAGTACCTTTTTAGAAACAAACGTCGCGTAATCGGAGCAGTCGATGTATTGCTCACGAAGTAAAAAGCAACACCAGAAGAACCGTGTTTGCATCGTGCAGGCTGTAAGAAAACCAACTTAAACACAAACAACCCTTTCGGGGAATAACAGAAAAAATTAATCCTGTTGTCAGCTAGTTCTTAGTAAAGTTTTGAAGAAATAGCGAAAGCATTCTAAAACAGAGTGGTTCCATCAGATAGCCAGAGTCGAATCAATTAAGCTTAGCTTCTGAGACCACCAGGAACAAGTAAAAGTGAAAGTGGTGTGCAACCGACCGTTGACTCTGCAACCATTCGCAGCAAATAAACTGAAAACTAGTGTAAGCATTATACCTCTGCATGACTTTGGGGTAAAATAGGAATGCCTTGTGAAAACGGAAGCTCAGTGACGCCACCAGCGTTATTCGAAGGCTTGGAGCAAAGATCAGACGAGCGCCAGGAAAGCAAAAATTCAAAAATGGCCTGAAAACAGTAGAAAATTAGTTGAGTTAATAACAAGAATGTTGCCTGGAGGAAAGATTCCGTTTGCCAGAGGAAATTTAGATCTGGCAAGTGGTGTTGAAGGTCGACAAAATCTGGTATGTTGTGAGAATTATTGTGTTCAACAAAATAACTTCTGAAAGCAAAAATCAGCTCGTTAGCCAAAACATACAATATAGAACTTACCTTTGGAAAATTGCGGTTTGTGGAACAGCTTTAACTAACTGTAAGCGAGAATCAAGTAGGTTAAGTGAAGTTGAATCAATGTAAAAATAGAACGCCAGGTAGTCGGTGAATACGGCTGTGTACACACTGTGTTCGAACTCAGATAAAATCAGCCGCTGGAACATGGTGGAAGCGACGATTAACATAGTATGCAAATTACCTTGGCTCTTTTTGGATGAAGAGGATAGGAGAGAAAGGCAAAAATATAATATTCGAATGCATCTAGTAAGAAGACATTAAATATTGGACATCGAAAACCAACTCAGAGTAACGGTAGAAACCAATGAAACATTGGGGTTCGGTAAAACGAGTGCATTGTATGTCTGTGCCTTTGATCGGTATAAACATTTTCAATATGAAGGCTTACCGACAGTAAACTGATTGGGAATTCGTATTTGCAAGTTCCAACCTCTGTGCTCAGTCGGTTTGTAATAGTGTCCAACAGATGGCCCACTGGAGACAGAAATTTTCGTATGTATTCAAACAAATAGGAATCGGACGTGTCCATTAATCGAAACAGGTCCCAACCATCACGATTTTCAGATAAACCAAAAATGACATCAATAATAGTTACGAATGCACTTTGGATTTCCTATAGACGGTAAGTGTATATATCAAAGGACAATACCTGTAAAGTGCTGTGAGAAATGAAAGCGTTGATTTCACTTATTTTTTCGACAATTGGTGGATCTGAAAAAACCATTCTTCACAAAAACTACATAGATTGCTATGGATATTGATCCGAGTCGTTTACACTGAAAGATAACAAAAATAACAAATATTGTTACAAAGCAGTTTATACGTTATGGTAGAGGCATTAAAGGACAGTACGTGTGTACTTTTATACAACTCATTTTTGCAAAGTTGATGACTATCGTGAGTTGCTCATGTATTAATAGGGTGTTACTGTGCTCGTCAAATATCAGAATAACAGCACGACTTTATAGTAAATAAAGCCGGTCGAAACGAGCCGATTGCTACCAGTTGGTATACTATTATTCTTGTGAATCTACACAAAACATTACCCATTATGGTAGACCTGCCGGTATTGTCTTATGTTCTCATTCGTAAGACATGAGTCTGTTAGAACTGATATTCTAATCGTCACAGTGTACACCAATACCATACCTTGATGGAACGATTCCTACCACTATACGGTTAGAGTTCTAGGCATCGGATGCTTCAGGATAATGCAGTCAACGAAATATGGCGTACTTAAATTTGCTTAAGATAGTCGAAGAACGGCAGACAGACGGATAGAACGAACTGATAAATTAAATAACCAATCGTGAATGAATTCACTGCCAAACGCACGAGCGTCATGACAGACAGCCTTTCAAGATATGTTGATCGTATAGCCTGAAAACGAAATACCTCCACGACTGACTTCTGCAGTCAGCCATGAAAACGGTCAGTTTGAGCAACCTATCTAAGTATAGTCGTTGAAGGGGGCTGCAATATTGCAACGACACAATCAAGGATGCGTTCACCAGCGGTACACAACCCCATCAACCATGATCGTCATGAGCTAAAACACAACCGAAAGAAGAATCTAAGGGGTGTGAGCAAAACCAAGCCGAATGAGCTAGAGAACAGGACAGCGTTTCTTGTCAGAAGGCATTCAAATACTAAACTGCAGTACTCATAAGTAGACTGGCAGACTTGCTGATTCGAAATAGGCCGAATAATGAACAACTGGACTGAATGAGACCGAACCAACAACAGAAGCAGAATACCTAAACACGGCAAGCGCTCCACCAGACGGGTTCCAAGACCACGCCAGGAGCCTAGAAATTTCAGTTGGCCTGTCACATGCTCGCCCTAAAGTCTTACGGAATTCATCAAATGAGTGCCTACGCAAGATTTCTTAAACAGTTCACACTGGAACTCACTAACACCAATAATCAGCACTGAAAATGTAGTGTCTGCAAATAGTTTTACAGAATTGCTAACTTAAAAGAACTAACTGTGAAAAATCTGGGGACCGGATGGACTCGAACCAGCGACAGAAACAACATGCTCACCACGTTTACCAGTGGCGTCGGCGGATGACAGTATAAATTACCAGAAGAATACTAAACTCCTCGATTCGTGATTGCATTGGCTATCGAAATAGAATTAGTCAGACTATAATCGAAAACGATGGATAACGAGTTTACAGTCTCTCGCAGAGACATCACAAGACGGAAGAACACCTTAGGAGACAGT
Source organism: Paragonimus skrjabini miyazakii (assembly GCA_014338405.1). NCBI lineage: Eukaryota > Metazoa > Platyhelminthes > Trematoda > Plagiorchiida > Troglotrematidae > Paragonimus > Paragonimus skrjabini miyazakii. Next base: position 73,160 of record JTDE01003426.1, read on the forward strand.
GTAAGTGATGTGAGTCAGCAAATACAGTTGTGGACGATGGAAGCGTCCATATTGTCTCGTAAGATTCCCGGTGATCATTCGGCAAAAATCGGTGTAGTTATGCACCCTAAACAACTAGAACGTAATAAAGTTCTAGGTTCAGACCTCTTTCCTCTAACTATTTCTAGAGACAATAATGACAGTGTCAAGCGAACTAACTGATTCGATGCTGATCCGAGTTCCAAAACAGCCTAAAACTAATGGTCCCAGTGGTATAAAATGTTTGCAGACTTTATTGTCGCGATGAATGCACTTGAACCGAACAAGCCAGACACATTAATTAACGACGTATCTCCCTTCCTGTGGGGGGCATGTTGCTGAGTGTCCCGCTTTTTGATCAGCTATATCAACTGTCTCCATATAAAACCTAAAAACGAAAACTTCTCCCATCATCTCCTAGCAACGTGCAAACAAGAGACCAACCAACCTCTCGACGATTACCTCCAGAAACTGAAATTGTTGGCAAAAGATTGCAGCTTCAAATTCGTCTCTGCTGAAGAATATCGTGACGCTGCTATCAGGGACGCCTTCACTAGCGGCTTGCGACGTAACAACATACAGACACTTCAATCTTGGAACCGCTTAAAATCAGGCCCGCAAAGTAAAGATGGCCAATCAGTAAGGACAAACATGTCATGTTGACTCTTCGAGTTTTACGGCATCCATCGGGGAATCTACGCAGTTCCATGATCCTGTTTATTCTCCTGCGAAATAGGAAATTAAAATCTCTGCTGCCGGATGAAACAAGTGTTATCCCCTTGGTAATGACAAACACCTTCGAAATATTCGAATTGGAAGTGTTGCGGGAAGAAGAACCATTTCCAGAAGGTTGGTCATCCTAAAACGTACTCAAAACAGGTGACGTCACTAATCACTCTTCTACTCCCTTAGACGACCGCTTAAGTATAGTCCAACTGCCTGATTAATGTCACTGTGGATCTCACAGTAAACAGCAGCACACTGGAAGTTTGTGGAGCAACATATTTGCTAAGGCAGCAAGAGGACATAAACAGTAAGTAAAATGATCCTTTAGTAAAAGCACTATGAATACTACCTTCCTATCAAATCACACAAAAGGCCATTGTCTTGTTAGTATTCGGTATAAGAATCATCGCTATCCTAGAGTTAGGCTATTTATTCCCTCCGACCTCTGTGCAGATATTTTGGTGAGACACGACTACCTTGAGTTTTATTCAGAGGTTTTAATACCTTTCCGTGGTGATTATCCCCATTTTCACTAAGTGGCCTGTTAGCCACTCAGGTCGAAGTGCCTTCCTTGGTCGAAAATCTCGCACCCAGCGCAAAAAGTCTCGACGGTATTCATCGAACGACGAAAGTCTAATTCGACCAGATATTCAAAGATTGCTGATGGATAAATTAATTGTCTTTCGTTTTCATGGCGCGCTCAGTTGTTGGTCACTCCAAACGACAACCATAAAATGAAGATGATTATCGAATACAGTCAAGCCATCAGCTAATGTACTTATCCGAATGACTATCCGTTACCTAGACTCGATGAAATGATCGAAATAACATCAAATTATGCTGTGTACAGTGCGCCCGATTTGCGAACCGCGCAACACCAAGTGCCTATCCAAGAAGAAGAGAAAATCCACAATGCTTTTGAATCATTTGCTTCATTGCCTTCGGGCGAACCAACCGTTTCGCAGCCTTTCAGCGTGTAATTGACAGTATCATTGAAAAATAACTAGTGGGGATTTTCGCTCACGTCGATAACATCATAGTATATAGAGAGGACAAGAATATTCACGATCGAAACTTGGCCAAAGTCACCGGTCACCCAGAAGTACGGAATTATCCTTAACGAAGACGAAAGTGTTATATCCACCGGATAAATTGACTTTCAAGTCACGATATTCCCAAGGGGATTATCCGGCCGGATCTAAACCGTTTACAACCTCTTCGAAATCTATCCTCTTCTTGTGATTTAAAGTCTTTGCTTATTACTCTTAATAGATTTCCCACTTCTCGGGTAAAACTCATCTTCTGTAAAGAACAAAATATTTCTTCTGCCGAAAGAAGTCATTTTTTGCTTCGAGTTGCTAAAAGAAGGACTAGGGAGAGCCACTGTCACGATGGTTGCTTGTACCGTTTCACTGGTCGTTGAGACGGACGTTTTCGATTTCGTGATAGCTGCCACCCCTACACAAAATGGAAGGCCAGTTGTTTTATTCTCCAGAACCCTTTCATAGAATAGATAACGAAATGAAGCCGTAGAAGAAAAAACTAATGCCATAGCTGAAGCTAGTCGAAAATGGGGACACCACTTGCTGGAAACTTAATCTCAACTGGGTACTGGCCAGAAATCGGTTGCCTTTATACATGATATGAACTAACCAAACAAAATAAAAAACGAAAAAATCCAACGATGGAAGATTGAACTTTCATCATACAGCTCCTTTGTTGAGTATCGCCGAGGTGACCAGTACTGACGCACTGTCTCGTAGCCAGTGATGTGCATCATTGAACAGAATGTCGCTCGGAGAACTACCCCTTGTCTCATCCAAGCGTTATTCGGATGTTTCATTTTACACGTTCCAAAAAATTGCCGTGTTTTATTGAGCGAGTGTTTGCGCAGAAAGTAAACCCCGTTCCTATAAACCACTTGGTGAAAACTTAATCAGAACAATTCAACCGTTCGATTTTAAATGACCTCTTCCTTCAACAACCTCTAATAAGCATCTTCTTACTGTGATCAAGCTTTATATGAGCAGCAAAGTAATAGTAACCAGCAGAACTACCGCCTATAGTCCTCAAGCTAACGGGCAAGTTGAAAGGCTTAATGAAACCCTATGGAAAACAATTACGCTTGCAACAAAAATCAAAAGACCTGCTTCAGTCATTGGGAAGCCGTTCTCATCGATGTCTTACATTCAATTCGTTTCATTTTATACACTGCAACCAACGCTATATAGCATGAACAGTTGTTTTTTCTACAAACGTAAATCCACCTCAGGCATGTCACTGTTAACATGGCCTTTTTTCACTCGAACCGGTTCTTCTGTGACTAAACGCAAGTTCACCAAAATATTATTCCCTGGTGGACGAAGTGGAGCTAACTGAGTGTAACCCGGAGTACGCCTTTCTTCGAATGCCTGACGGAAAGGAAGAGACCATGTCCCTCAGGCATCCAGCCCTAGCGGATGAAATATGAGTGTTCCAATTTACAAATTCCAACGGTTTAAAGGGGATTTCAGATACATCATACATCAATGTGCCAGTGACCGATTACAGCGTACGTGATAGTGTCGATGCATACCACGCAAACAGAACTAAGATCTCTAATCAAAAAGCATCATCAACCACAGACCGTAACTCATTTGGTCACGGTGCAGATGAACGAGATAAGCCATACTGGAACTACAACAAAGAACGTGATTTTATATTTTGAGGAACAGAGAAGTATGGTATTTTCTCTCCTGAAACTATACCATTTTTGATCAACGAAACGTAAGGTTGCAGGGAAAATGTGGTTAGCTGTATTGTTGTAATGACGTTCTTTTGCCGCAAAATTCCCTTCTGATCCGTAAGAACTGTCCCTCCTTTCTCTTTTAGCCGTCAGTCCAATTGTAAGACGAATAGTCTCTCTTACGAGCAGTAGGTCTTCTCAATCTCCGGCTAACTGAATTGCAGCGCCTGTTCAATCATACTACATGTTCGGAGTGTGCACTAGCTACAAAATCATCGTGTAAAACGCTGCTGCAATCCTGACTGGTCCCAATGACACCACGTTGGTTTAGCGAGACGGAACTTTCTGATAATCGTAGACACCCACAGTAAGTGGCCTGAAGTTGATAAACCGCGCAACAGTAGATCAGATATGAGAATTCGGCATTTAGGTCAGCTAGTTGGTCAATTTGGGGACTCAGGATAACCGGTGACGGACAACGGAATGCAGTTTACATCTCACTTCGCCGATTGTTGTCGTACAAATGAAGTCAACGATATAAAATCGCCGCCGTTCCATATTCAGCCAAACGGCCAGACGCAACGATTTGTGGACACATTCAAGTGAAAGTAACGGAAAATTAAGAGGGGCTAAATCCAAGAGTCTAGGGTTTTCCGTTGTACCATAAAGCAACTCCAAGGTTTACGAGAGGGGAACTTACCTTGGGATATCCTGCTGGACATATCAAGTCTTCAGAAGAACCCCGACAGCCCCATGCTAAAAAAGACAGCAGAATCTCAACCACATTCCTTTTTACCAAGACGATGGGCGGATTGAACACAAAGACCGACTCGCTCCTTCCATATCAATCACAGACTTCAGACGTGCGAAAAACGTCCGTGAAATGGAGCTTTTAGGATGGGAAAATCGTAACCGCAGATCTCAAATCTGAAGACAGACCAGTTCAGTCCAGGGTACGAGGGCCAGAAAGCCGAGCTTTGGACAACCAGTACTGGGACCCTCGGTGTTGCAACACTAGTAGGTATAGTAGGTAGTATTCGACAAGCGTCCAATAAGCGTAACTTTATACTTGGTGTTAAATCTGAACCTATTCGTATGAGATCAATTGAACAGGACGTTCAGATCATTTTGCAGTGTTATATAATGGGCATTGGATGTGTCCAATGACGACCAACTTCTAACGTCATCCGCGAACAGTAGCAGTGGAGACGAAATCGAGCGAGAAATATCACTGATGAAAATAAGGAACAGAAGTGGACCATGGATAGAACTCTGACGCATGCCACTGAAGCTGCCTTGGCAACTGGAATAATCACAATTGACGTGCACGCGATGGCGTCAATTGATAAAATATGACTCCAGTCACTTAAGAGGAAACTTGCCAATCCGAACTGATTGGTTAACCCAATAACACATTGGCGAAGTTAAGATAAACGGCATCAACGGTAATACCCTGATGCGCCAATTTCGTCTACTAATCAGTGGCTACAGCAGATGCGTCCCACAAGAACGACCCTCTCTAAAACCATGCTGCACACAAGCGCCCTCAATATCTTTGACAAGCAGGACTGCATAGAGGTTGGACGATAAGCACCAGAATGGTTGCGTTTACAACCTTTGATGACGAGATTAGTATCAGTATGCTTCTAGTTGTTGGGTACCAGGTCACTTGAGATGGACCGCGTAAATAACAGACCAAAGGGTTTAGCAAACTGCTCCGTGCCTTCACGCAATGTTCTTGGTGGAATACAGTCAGGATCAGGAGAGTCATCCTTAAGGTGCAGTAGTTTTTCAAGAATAATTGCAGACAAACTACCAACAATGTTAATGTTGCCTATCAGGTTTACAGTTCGAATTTGAGCAGCTGAAGGCGTCTGAGCGAAAACGTTAATGCGAAAGTCTGCCAAAACACCCACACCTTATGTATCAGAACTCGTGAATCCTGTAGGAACCAAGCGCTGTGTTACTCCAGCATTCGCTTTCCGAAGTGAAGATGCATATCGAAACGGGCTTTTTGGGTCAATAACGAACCGTGCGATTAGGCGTTACTGATGATGCAAGCGATTCTCTCGGATAAGCGTGGTACCTCGTCTTCTAGTTTGCGCATAAGCAATACGACCACTCTTGAACTGGGGCTTTCAGTAACGCGCCCAGGCATTCTGCTTCTTGAGAGAGGGCTTGAGTGTTCGATTGCGAAGTTGACATGGTGGTTATGCCTGCGAACCAGCAATGGAGTGGGATCCTCAACGGCTGTGCCGAAGACATCCGGCAACTTAGTGTGCAGTTCATGAATGGCATAGGAGAGGTTAAATTCTACCGAAGCCTGTGAAAGTTTCTACGGTACTGGTGGTAGAGCAGATTGGGTTAGTGCCATACAGATGAGATCGAACGAGATCACAGCATGATCGTTTAGACCGAGGTCGGCAAGGACTTCAAGCTTACCGACCGCTAGGTTTTCATTAGTGAGAACATAGTGCAGACCCGAGGGAGTATGACGACCCCGCCGGCGTGTGAAATCTGGCACAAGATCAGTTAAACACAAGGCTTCCATTAAGTGGAAGAAACGTACCGCCGTGGAGTCTTCAGAACCCATGTACGAGAACGCAAGGGAGTCGCCTATCAAAGGGTTAAGAGAGGAGCTTAGAGAGATGGTAGTTTCTAAACCTGCTAAGATGAGTTCGTCTCTTGCATGCCCAGTGGACGAAGATCTGTACAGCACTCAAACAAACCAAATACTACCATTAATCAGTGGAGCAAACGACGTTCCAAAGTTCGCGACAGAACTCACCTGTATGACTAAGCGAACGTTTCTGGCGCCTTGGAAGACCTTCAATGACCACAGGCTTCGAGAGCCAAAAGGTGTGGCCTCGTAACAAACGTAGTAGACGTACCATTCGAGGCCATTTCCGTTCAGTTCAGTTCAGTTTACAGGACTTTTGGCGAGTGCCAGTGATGTCCAGTTACTTGCACTTGTCAGCTGTAGAGACCTCGTCGTGTTGCAACAATGGGAGAAGAGAGAACTTCACTTTGTTCTTGTCGAGAAAAAGCGATGAAGAGTGATGTGCGATCTGAAGCGTTGTCGATTGAAAAGCACGACCTCATCGATTGGTAAGCGGGACCGAAGTCGATGCTGATGCACCGTAGACCTTTTTCAGATTCAAAACTACATGGTCAAGTGGCTAGCGCCGACGGAATGAGAAAATCCAAAAGAACACTCATATAGATTAATGGCAAACAGACAGAGAAGCAGGTGTATCCTTTCATTGAAAGATCGTTCATGCAAAGAAAAACCATTCAATAATGACAATAAACGGGGGGAAAGAGGAGAAAAAGTGTTCAGGTGCCATAAAAAAACATACCCACATCACATATCATTATGATGAATGCGCCTGTCATGCTAACCTCGTCATCATCATCATAACAGCCATGAGCCTGACCAAAATGTACTGTGGCTAGGGCGGCCGCTCGCCTCAACAAGGACGTGGAATATCCTGGAAGAAAAAGCCCAAGTACTTTATCGACGGTAGGAAAAACTGGCACTTTTCGGACTTCAGTCGAAACCCGTAGTCCTGGATGCGCTGGAGCACAGCCACGATGCGATTGTGGAGTTCTTCAATTGAGCGACCCATCAGGATAATATCATCCAGGTATGCGGCTGTACCCGATCAGAGATCATGGCGTCGATAATCTGCTGGAAGATGGCGGGTGCAGTCTTCACGCCA
>JTDE01003427.1:34487-61428 GCA_014338405.1 Paragonimus skrjabini miyazakii
CAGCATCTTTGCACCTGGTCGGCTCCAGGACGTGACCTCGCGTGTCACTTAACAAGACAGTAGGGGTCATTGTTATCTTACTGCAAGATTTGTGAACTTTCCGGTCGTTCTGCAGCACTACGGAAGACGCTACATAACTTTCAGAATTGTCAGTATCTATCAAAGCTTGTAGGCGAGTTCCGTTAACTTCAAGATCGACCACAGCCTTCGGAGCCGCCGCCGATGTGACAGTCGAAATGGACGGGCGGGCAACAGAGAAGCAGGGCTTTCGGTCCCGGGACATCAAGCAAACCCTTTGAAAGTGCCCCTTCTTTCCACACCTATTGCATAGCGCATCTCTATCGGGGCACTTCGAACAGGGGTTTGTCATATCCACAGAATAAGCATTTGCATGTCGATGAGCTGGTGGCTGCTACTTCAGGCACTCTGGCAGGGCTGGGGGAGTTCTCCGAGACCCCTGTTGCAGCCATGTAGGTGTTAATCGGGGTGGACTGGAATCATTAAAACTGCCTTTCTGCCAGTTCAAGCTATCTAGCCTGGTCGAAAGCGGCCTGAAAGTTCAAAACTTTTCGTTCAGTCAGTCTCTGTCGGATCTGGCGAGACATTATACCACATATGAAAGCATCTCGGATTGCATCGTCTCGGTTCTTCTCGGCTGTAATGGCTTTAAAGTTACAGTTTTTTGCAAGCGACCTCAATCTTTGGGCAAACTGGTCCAGTATCTATCCACCTTCTTGTCTACAAGTCGCTAACTTCGTTCTTCGGTTTCACATAGAGAGATTTGGAGAGATACTCATAAACCGAGGAAGAGACGTAGTTGATCAAGGTAGTCAATTTATTGAAATTGAGACTGTTGAGGGATGACAAGAAATTAGTGAACGTACAAAACCAGTTATTCTATTCTTCAGAAGCGTTAACTTCGTTGGAGTAGACGTCGAACCTCTCAGGGCGTGGGATTTGTCCCATCATGTAGTTGTAAACGATCGGATTCGACGGCACAAACCAGCGATCTTGCGTCAGAAGCAGAAAGGTAAGAGGCTTGTATGATAGGCTTTATTCATCTAACAATTATCGTGTGATAGCTGAAATAGTAAACGTTAACGGATTATTTCAATTTGAACATCACCCACAATTGATCGCAGCTGTCGCATTCCCATAGACTATCCAGTCGGCCCCTTTCGAAAAGTGAACGGATTACCGACTCAAGGAGGATACAAATGCCACAAAATATTATAACAGTGGACGACGGGGAACCTCTGTTTCTACTGTGGATACTCTGTAATGGTTCCCATATTCAAAAAGGGTGTCCGGGGCTCTTGCGAAAACCACAAGGGAACTAGCTTGACGCCAGCCATTACTAGGATTTTGGTATCCATTGTACTTCGTCGACTCACTCCAGTTCGGGAGGCGGAGCTTACAGGAAAACGACCAGGGTTTCGTCCCGGACGAGGATTCACTGATCAACTATTCACCCTTCGCCAAGTCCTGGAGCAGCGTCATGTGTACTACCGGCCAACAATCGCCGTATTACTAGACTATAAAGGTGCGTTCGATCCGGTGAATTGATCTACACTTTTAGAATCGCTTAAACGCAAAGACGTACTTTCCAAGTATGTCAACATACTGTCGGCGCTTTAATTCCTATACCTCAGTTCAGGTTAGGGTTTACGATGAACTGTTTGACAGTTTCAGCACCAAGGGCGGTGTATTTCAAAGCTATCCATTTTCATTATTTTCGTTTAATTTTGTGATGGACGATATAATGGAGGATTTTCTCGGGCAGTCACAATATATTGGCGTGCATCTCCTCCCTGGTAGGAGACTGACTGATCTTGATTATGCTGACAACAAGGTGTTGTTGTTTGACAATTTCTAAGCAGCACAGACAATGTTAGGCACTATTTCGCGGTCTGCTGAACATTTGGGAATGCGCTTCGCAGTCTTTGAGTTCAACATGCTTCTGCAAGGCAGTTATGATTACGCATCTTTAGTTTTGAATAATGAAGACATGAGGGTTGTTGGCCGGTTTGTGTACTTGAGGAGCTGCATCGGCGGCGGCGAAGGTGCAAGGAATGAAATAGATGCGTATATCTCTAAGACTAGGGTGGTATTTGCTACCTAGAAGCATCTCTTTCAGGCTTAAGGGTTGCGTATGTAAGGTGACAATGAGGGCTGTGCTACTATACGGCTACGAAACTTGTCTGCTCGAAGTAGAAAACATGAACCGTCTTTTGTTCATTCCTCACGTTTGCACAGACGTAAATGGTTAGGTCGTGTACTAAGGATACCATCTAGTCGTCTGGCACACCGAGCACTCTTTGTCGATGGTGTTGCCGACTGGTGTAAGGTGCGAGGTGAGCGGATGATGACCTAGCGCAAGGAAATAAAGTCGTTTACCAAGGGTCTGGCTACTGTAAGTCGAGTTCGTCACCCAGGCTGGGGCCATCGCGACTCACAGAGTCGGTTATCGAAGACGTTGGGTGAGATGGCCGCTAATCGGGCTCAGCGGCGTGTATGTTATTTGGCAGAGTTGTCTGTGAAGTAAATGCACTTAATGACGCATGGCAGCGAAAGTGGTATGGAAACTATCTTGCTGATGACGCCTTACCTCCACTTACTGTTGGGTTACTTGGCTTCAGCGTGTAAGTACCTTGATGTTGAATGTTTGAATCTAGACGTGGCCGTTCTGAATAGTTGGATCCCTTCCCCTCTCTCTCTGATTTTTATCTTCCTGGTCAGGGCTTCCTTTTTTTTTCTTTATGGTTGTGCGGCATTTAAGCGTTGATGAGGATCACCGATGTATTTGCTGCCTGTGATGATGGTAATAATTCTGATGGTAATCGGACCCAAGAAAGGGATCCCATTGTACATAGCAATTCGACTGTAGAGATGATATGCCGTACTTCTCAACTATCCCTTGCTTATTCGGTGTACTCATCTGACAGATGGATACTTTTTCTCTTTTAATGGAATCATTGCCGCGCAAACCAAAACTCACTATCATCTCCATGCCTCTCGAGTCTGAAGTGCACCATCTTCTATCCCCTCCCACGCTTCTCATGACCTGATAAACCATAGCAAACGATTGATTACTGCAGCAGGTGGTCCACTTCCATCTGACACTTTGGCCAACCATAGAGATGTTCAGCGCCGCTACTCGCTATCCGTTACTGACAGTTGCTTTCTAATCAGAAAACTAACAGTGGTGCCCACTGACCTACATGCTAAAGTAGTCCACCGGCTTCATACTAGATGTCCTCGGGATCAGTGGGATGAAAGCGTTGTTCAGAAGCTACGGATAATGGATAACAACTCGTGAATAAATTGGCATATCTTACTTTGTCTCCCTCGAATCGTGCACTCGCCCTCAGCTTGCCGACGAAAACCACGTCGTTCTTGATCGGTAACAATTTCATCCTAATGTCACATTCATGTAGGCTTCATTTGACAGATTATAAAAATGGGTATTCTTGGCTACCGTCGATGCCCATTTGAAACAGCTCGCACATCTGGCGATGCACTAACTGGTCTGAATTTTCCATCCCTCAGCTGTGAACTGTTTGGTCCAATTGGTAACTTAGAGAGGCCTGTCACTGGTAAGGACATCCAGTTGGCCTTGGCTGCCCTTGATCAGTATCGCCAGGTCAGCGATATCCACCATATACGGTCTCTTTCATATTGCCCACAATCCAGCGAGTAGTCAGAGCGCTTCGTTAGCACCTTCAAACGTGATGTTTCGAAATCGATAGGAGATGGTCAATCATGGGGGTGCTGCGGAACTTTTTGCTTTACTAGTGAGTCATTTCAAACCCCTGAACCCTGCGTGGCGTCTCGCCGACGGAAACGATGTTCCAGAGGAGGTTGCGAACACTAGTTAATGTCCTGTCGGCTCCAACACGACACAAACTGTAGTCGTGGTGGCACAATTCAAACGCCAACGGGATGCCGAACTCTGTCTGTCCCAGTCAAATCAGACCGTAATGGCACGTGAATATCTCAAGGGCGGCTGAAGATGAACTCCAGGCATATCCTACGTGGCCTTGGTGTAAATGCTAGTGTACAGGTGATCCACGCTAACCAACTACACCCCACAGTAATCGAAAATAGATCGTCTGTGGATCGCAACCTCCTTTCGGGTCCGTTTTTGGATTCCTTCAGCCGTCTACCTCATACACTGAGCCCACTAAAGCGAATGTAGACGTACGTCTTCACAATGTTTAGATAGTAGTCCTATAAAACACAAACGCAAACGCACCTGATGCAAGTCAATCCGGGATTTTGATCGTACGATTGAGCATTTCAAAGAAGTGTTAAATCAACACAAATCTAACCTGAAAAAATCGGTTTTTCATTCGTATCTTTATGCTCTTACGCTTTTTCAAGATCTTTTCTATGGTCCAGCCGTGTTATCCCGCAACACTCAAGGTCACAACTGTCTGTGCAAATTGATCCATTTTCCCTTAATATTAGAACATGGGGTTACGAATTGTGTACACACATTATTCGTACGCCGTCCCATTCCATTTTGTCTTTTTGTCGTGGTTGCATTTCTTATTTTTCGATGAATCGTCTGTATCACACACGGGTTCTCATCGGATTAGCCGTACTGAATTACTCCTGAGGGCATCAGCCCATTTTATGAGCGATATCCGTTGTCATTTATTTCAGCCTGTTCCAGGAAACTGATTGATTCTTGAGACGGCTCTTTCGGAGAAGCCATGGGTTTTGTTTGTTGTGGACACCTCGAAACTTTGATGGCAGCTAGTCGATTGATTTACAGCTAACGTGCACTCCGTTTGCACATTGCTCGTAAATACACACCCTGTATTTTAGATTATTGTGATTTGTCTTGCTGACAGTTGGACCTTGATCAATACGCCTCGAGGGTTTTCCACCCTCATTGCTTGATATATTTAACACGCAAAAACCACAAAGAGGGGGGGGCAAACGTGCCACATGGTGTTAACAAAAGAAGTATTGTGCAAGATAAAAGAGGAAACAAATGTGAAAAGATAAGAAAGAAAAAGTTACAACGATTCACACAGACTCGCAACACAAGCACCATTGACCTCTTTTCTTCGCGACATCAAACAGCGTCCACAATCAAAGTAGTTCAGTGTCCTTCGCACCCCAACCAGGCAGCTTGAGGCACCCTACTAAAGCAAGCTTTAAAGTGCGTTCCTTCATACCCCAAATCCAACTCATGCACTGATCACCAGGCTGCCGCTTCTAGTCTAATCCACCATTCGCAAACAAAGCACAATGCGGCGGGCGATGAATTGGTATCCGTAAGATGTAGCCAAGCCAACGATGCCTGAGAGGCGAGATCAGTATGTTTAAGGGTCGACAGAGTTTATGTCTTCGGAAGACACGTCAGCGAACTTCATAAGTGCTGACACGGTGCTCCTATCCCACGCCGCTAATGCTTTAGAGACTGACTGTCGAAAACGGACACTATTTGAACATCCCCCGCACGAATGGCCAGGATTTTTTAGCCGTTTAGTAGAACTGTTCTTACAATGGCATTATACACGTGGCTTTTCATGCCGATGTCAAAGATGACGTAACTTAGCAAACGCCATCCGATCGTTAGCTGTACGATTTGTGGTCTCATCAGACATTTCCCCAGCGCCGATATAGCTCCCGAGATACGTAAACCTTCCAGTTACTTCCAGCGGCTCTTCACCAAAGGTGAGGGCAGGCGCACAGTCCTGCTAATCATGAAGCAGCACCTTCCACTTAGTAGGTGCGAAGGCCATGCCAAACTGATGAAATGAAACTTCTTATATGCTCTAGACGTTCTGGGTGGCATGTGAATCCTCGTAGATTAGGGCGATGTAGTCAGCATACCCGGTGTCTCGAAATAGAATGTTTGTGAGTAGTTTCACATAATCGTATTTGCAGTCTGTTAGTCTGTAAGATTTCGCTTACTGCAAAGTTGAATAGGGTGGGATAGGCTGGACAACCTTGTCGCACTCCTTTTGAGGTACTAAATGTCGGCGGTATGCTGACATAAGCCCTAACCTTGCTTGAGCTTTTGACAGTAAGTTGCTTTCAGTATGTACACATACTCCTCAGGCACACTCTTCCATGATGTTACTCTGTCAACTGAATCGAAGACTCCTCTAATGTTCAAGAAGACAGGAACTTTTGGCCTTCCAAATGGACGTCGGAGTTCAAGCATCTGGCCAAGTGTGTAAGTGTGGTCAATGCAGCCACAGCCAGGACAAAACCCGGCTTGCTTCCTCGTGGATGTGTTCTTGGCGCATTTCACCTAGTCTTCGAAGTACGATGCTTGCGAGCAACCTCGGACAATAGGAATCAGGCTGATCTTTCTGTGATTTGCACACGAAGTGCGTGGACCTTTTTTGAAAATGGGGACTTTGTTAATCAAACCCCAATCACATAGAACAACTTAATTGATCCGGGGTTTTTGGAGCAGGGGCGTCAGTTATCTAACTAACTAAGGATCTCCGTCCACAAAAAGGGCAAGAGAAAGTTCGTCTCGGCCAGGTGGTTTGTTACGTTTCAGAAACTTCATCTCATGCGAGACTTCTGTTTCCGTGGACGGAGAAACGTCAACAAACCAGTGAGGATAGGCAGGGCCTGGAGGCGCTATCAGTGGCGTGGGTGGCCAACTGAGCTGTTATTGGAAGTGCTCAGTCCAGCGTCCTACGCGTCTGCAGATTATGCATAGGCTCACCATTGGCGTCGCAGATTACCTCGCTCATACCTGACTTCTTACTACCTGTTGCTCGGATGGGATGGGAAAGCTTCCGAGAGTTCCCGGCAGCAGCGGCTTGCTCCATCTTGATAACGTCTTGTGTCCATCAGGCCTCGCCATCCTGTGGTAGTTTCTTCCGGAGCTCCAGGCAATAACCCTACGGGTCAAGCTGTACTCACTGACGGATGGGATATTCCGACGAACGTCGAGAAGTTCTAGTGATCGCATGGAGACTCAGCGTTTGGCGGCTTAACAAGTAGTAGTATAACACAAAGCAGTACCGCACTTGTACACTTGTGTGCCGTATATGTATCGACTGGCTGATGGGAATTTAGACTAGAGGCTGGCGCACACTGGTAAGCGTGAATCACCTGTGGCTCTGCTAGTTTAGAGACGTCAATTCATGGCTGACGGCGGAGTGTTCTCCCACCAATACGCAAAACAAACTTGACACATAACAGTACATGATCGGAATCCATGCAGGTGCTCTAGGTTGACTTGGAATCTTGGAAACAACCACGCCACCGATAGCTGACGGTCATGTGGTCGATCTGTGTCCTCGATTGACTCGGCGATGGAGGTCGCCGGGTGACGTATTGTTGCCCAGAATGTCGAGGATTGGTACTTGCCAAAAATAGACAGTTGTCTGTTCGACGAATACCGTGAGAGTGCGGGCTACCTTAGTCACACCCGTCAGGGCTTATTCTGCCTACTTGGGCATTCAAGTCTCCAGTCAGTACTGCAATATCCGTGCGCCGCGCAGTATGTAGAGGATTAGTGAGCCGGTGATAAAAATAATCCTTCACTGCATCTGGACTACAGTCTGTGTGGTAATATGCCGGAACAAAAAACAGACAGCGTTTGTGATGGGCGCCACCTAATGCTTTAACCGTGCCTTCAAATCTGACAGTGCGAAAGCGGCCGTTGAAGGAAAGCCAATCAAACAACGCCTTCTCTGCGTATGCGCTTTGGGCAGTTCCAACACCGGCTAGACCAATGGCCTGAGCCGCAGGGTCTCCAGACGAACGCACATTGTCCCCACATGGTAAAGCGATTGACGGCAATTGGGGACTTAACACTGAACTAGAATCCTGAAGTGGTGTTTCAAGAAGACAACATATCGATGGCGTGGGTCTCCAAAGTACGTGCAAGAGCTGCATGCTAACCTATTTGCATACGTGTTCGACTATCAAAGGTGGCAATTTTAAATGGTGTTAGGAGGACGAATAGAGGCTTGTATCTTTCAGGCAAAAGAACCTTGGTGTTTGACAAACTGTCTTTCTAGCGATGACTTCCGTCGCGAACGGCAAATGAGGTAAATTCTTTGATGTGCGTTTGAAAACGGGATTGAGTAGTCATCAAGTAAAAAGTTATTTGATAAGAAACGGGGAAAGGAAACAAAAAGGTTGGTGCGGTAAAATTTAACAAGGGAGCAAAGTCAAGTGTCAACATCTCAGCCACAAATGTCATGATGGAGAAGCGTGATAAAGCTCATAATCACTATAAGTTTGCGTTCATAATTGTGCAGGCAGGATACGTCTCGGTTGCCTAGGCCGAAGAATGGGGTTGGTTCGAGGGGACTCACCCAGAGACTTTGGTTCAAAATAAACCTGGCCCACAAGGCAGCGGAGTGAAGCACGGAAGGTGCAGTCCGTTGAAAGCCGGTGACCAGTAGTGGTTCGTTTCATATGCCCTTCGGATGAAGTTCATCCATCGAAGATGCTTCATGTACCTGCAGGAGATTGCGATAGAAGCAGCGCAGCAGTTTGAGGATTCACCAACGAAGGTGGATCTGATGTGGTAGGTCTGTCCAGCCAGAGTCCAAGATATACAAAGCTGCTGAAACACATGCCTCCTGCTGCCGGTGACTTAATTAGTTAGTACGCGCTTTGAATGAGGTCCAGCCACTCAGGGTACCCAGCGCATCTTGCGTACCCGTTGAAGCCGGTGATCACGGAGGTGATTCGTACGCCTTCCTCGAGGTTTGTCCATAGTTACTGGAGATTGGAAATGTTAGTACGTCCTACGGACAGTACGCCAGACAAACGGCATGACCTGGAACCCATATGCTGTCGTTGGGGCACCTGAAACCCTTTTGTGGCGGGGTAACATGCCATGGCGCAAAACCGTCAACGAGCTTGCGTGACATTTTACAAGAGACCCGGTTGCCAACCGTGAATCCATCACGCTCTGTTGGTTCTACCGCTGATTGTCTGCGAATGCTTATTCGCTGGGAAAACCCCACTTATTTCGCAGTTGGCCCCCACGTGGAAGGCCGTTCCTCTATTCGCGGCCCGGGGGCGCGCCTGGTAGCGTTGAGCTAGCCCACCTGTTTACCCGGGTACTCCTTTTCAAAGACCGGAGTGTGCCTTTTCTCATATTGTAAGGAGCCTGTTAACATTTATGTACTCAAAAATTGTTTTCAGTTTCCCGGTCACACCCTACCTGATTGGTGAGCTTCAGTTTCTCTGGATCTTTGACTAGTCATCGTTTCAATACAGCAGTGTTACGAGTAAATCTCAGGCCCAAGGATAGGCATGTGATCACAGAAATCCTAGCCTTGCGGACACAGCCTGCTAATATCACATGGAATCGCAGATTGGCGACTAAGTTGATCTGTGGGCAATGTTCATTCTCAAGCCAGTATACTAAGCTATCATATGTCCCCATTAAGGCCATATACCTGGTTTGTTACTGTTGTCCGGTGCTTTCCAAACTGTACTGACTCATACATGCCTACGCACGGCAGTGTAATCGTTAGTACACATCAGCTGTAGGTGAACTTTGTTTAGAAAGTTTTATAAATTAAGGATGATCGTTTTTTGGAGTTTGTGGATAGGTGGTTTCAGCAAGTGATAAATCTGAAAAATTTAATATATATGTATATATGCCTATATATATATATATATGCTTATGTATAAAGAGATGGACAGCCGATGACGGCCTCAAGAAAGGAGGACAGTTATTAGAAAGTTGTTTACTGCAGGTTAGGCTGGAAACATCTTATTTGAGAATTTAGATGAGATCCAGTTTTAAAAAATCAGAGCTTCGGCTGGATTCGAACCAGTGACAGAAACAACATGCCTAAACGCGACAAGAGCTCTACCAGCTGTACTACGAAGCTACGTTAGGAGCTCGGAAGTATCACATTCGGATTCTGTTACCCACCTATCCCACTGCCTCTGGGAGTTAGTGTTTGTGCACATTAAGAGAGCTTGTGACTATTCTGTGACGTGGTCACTACCCTCGTTTATTTGAGTTGTTTGTGAGGTAGGAACGGTTAATTCGACGAGTTAGTGAATGCCTTAAGGAAGTCTTGCAGACATTGTCTTACATTTACCTGTACTTCGTTTGTTTGTTTATTGGGTAGCAAAATAACCTTTGTTGTCTGTTTGATGACTTCTTGCGCTTGGTAGGTAGTTTTCAGGAACCTGCCACTTTTGAGGTCTGTGCTCACTAGTGTTCGGATTATTATACGTCAGCATATCTTACTATCATTAAACGAACACGAACTATTACATTTCCGCATCACTGGCTTTCAAGTTACTGGCGGCTCAACGTTGTGTATTATTGTGAAACAGAAGTTTGGCCAGCAATCCCCTGACCTCGCATTTTTCATTATTACCACGTCTGTCCCATATTGCTGCTGATTTAACAGTTTGCGACCGCGTTCCTAATTTCCCCCCACTTCTCCGGATTTGCACATTTTGGGGTTGTATGTGACATATATCACAGAACACAGGTTTGCTTTGCTAACTTGACTTATCTTTTTTACTTTCTGCCTGCATTTCGGACCATGAATAATAAAAGATTCAGCCATGCAGTGAGTCACATCCTTCGTTTAAGACGTGGTGGGACCTAATCGATCAACAGGAGTTTATTGACTTATTTCCTACGTACACTGAAAGTTTCTTTCCCTAATTTGTTCTATTCCCGAGTGTGAGGACGCTATCGGTCAATTTTGGTTGAAAGAAACCGTAAGGCTACCAAGCAGTGACGTGGTCACGGGCTGTGGTGGCCCTGATCGTTCCCTTGGACAACACTGGTAGGTGCCGTCTACCTTGTTTAAGAGTTTGCGACCATCCACATCGCCGGCTGGGAACACTGACCCGGCATTGTGTCGCAATCAATGGCGCGTCTGTATCCGCAAAACTTGTTTATTCTTCTTTGTTGAACTCAATTGTGTTTGTTCATTTCTTTTCTTCCTCTTCGCTATACATTGGTACTCATTTTTTTTCGCTCCAACTTCATGGATCATTGTCAGGACCATCGGCAACCGGAGCCACAGGGCGTAAGTGTATTGTTCAAAGCTGAAGGTGATGATGACGGTATCATTCATTGTTACAACTTTTCTCTAGTGATCGGTACAACTTTATGAAACTTTCTTGGAGCGTTTGATCTGTTTGCCTTGCCATTTTTGGCCTAGGAGATTAATGTTTGCATACACGGTGGTTCTTCATTCATCACACAATGTTCGATTTTGGCGGTGATTACATATTTGCCAACAGTTACCCCGCTGTCCTCAAGTGCACATCTGTCCACTATTTCGAAAAAATCGTTTTTAAGTGTGGAGTTACGAAACTGACCCGTTTAGTTTTCCAGGAACTGTGGGAAAGTACATGGCGCCATTCTAGTCTAGCGGTCGACTTAGTAACATTCACTAAACCGCGTAGGGTGGTTTGGTACGAACGAACACGTTTTCGTGACAACTTGTGTCAAAAATGTGCAAAAATATTTTCATTTTAAACACTGGTTTGTTTGGCGTGATTCAAACTGGGAAAACGGAAGTTTCAGACTAAAACTTGTGCTCTTTCCAAAATTCTTTCCCGATCTTTTGAAACTTGACAGCATTCCATTGACCTAGTTGATCTTATTTCATCTATTTTTTCTTCCAGTATATTGTACGTCACTGTTGGCAACCGGCTGTAAAATCACCTAGCCGGGCTCATGACTGTATGTATGTATATCACCCTAAATATCAGTTGGGTGTTCATTCGGAAAAATCGCGCTTTTGCGCTTTGATTGTTCTTGTGTCGATTGGTTACTAGACCTGACATACTAGCGCCCCGTGAAGGAAGATGCGTGGTGCTACTATCTCATCCCAGGGATATGTGGTTCACTTTGGCGCATGACAACAAACGCCCTGTTGTGCAATAAAATCAATAAGGCTGAGTTGTGTTAATTGCCCGTTGGTCGTAGCTTTTTAGCCTGATCTTAACGTTTTGTACTAGGTTTGCCATACGCACCTGTTTACTTATGTTTGTATTAATGTACGTTTGTTCTCAATTTTCAGGTTGCTCAAAAGAAGGGCCTTCCTCACGTCTTTTATTGTCAGCTATGGCGATGGCCTGATTTGCATACACAACATGAGCTTCGACCGATTGCCACGTGCGAATTCTCCTTCCATGCCAAGCGCGATGAGGTTTGTATCAACCCCTACCATTACCGCAGAATTGAAAACCCTGGTAAGTGGTTCCACTTTTTTCTTTTAATGTATATCTTACCACTTCTTGTTGTCGGGGTACATAGCGGTTCTGTTCTGTTCTGACGATAGTGTCCATCCTTGGATCACTGGAACGAGGCTCTGGGGGAAGCGTGTCTTCTTGTTGAAGAGAAGCACCATTGGTTTTCTGTGTAATCGAAACGTTACGGGTTTCGTTTCTACAGTTGTACTCTTTACGGTTAATCGATATTTTACGGTCTAGAAATATGCCTAACGTAGTTAAAAATGATTTTGATTTTCCAGATCTATCATCTACGATAGTTTCTCTTAATTTGTCAGTATTTCAATTCCTCTGCCTTACTTATCACTGATGGTATGCTGATTTACTTTGAATGTTTTTCTGATTTCAGCTCTTCATTTTCGATATTTCTGCTGCATTCCTCTGGTTTGTTTTCATTAACCTTGTGGATAGCGTTCTTACTGGTGATTGGAGGTTGTTTATACGTAGGAATAAAGCTCATCGACTTTGTTTATATAAACTAAATGAATGATAACATTATGGCAGTTAAGCATCAGCGAGAACCACTAGTGTATTGCTGTTTATGATAATGTTGGTGATGATGCTTATGATTTGCTCATCTTCGTTCCCGATTTCTAATTGTTGAGTGTATGTGGAGAATTTCTGTCACTGGATTTGTGGCAGTGCTGGTGGAGCTGGAAGCTTAGCGAACATAAATACTAACCGAGTAACGGTTATTGCTTTGCTCAACATGACACCGGCTTGATCATGGTGTGACTGGCAGCGGTACATACATGTCTATGACAATCCTACAGTGGTCTACTGCCTTGAGCGAAGTTAAATTTTCTGTCTGTGCATTTCGTGCTGTTTGTTGCTTTGTAGTTTACTAGGTCACTTAAGTACCAAATGCGATCAGAACTACTCTAACCTGAATAAAAGCATTCTTGGTAACATACTAGAACCTGGTTTCATATGCTGGATAGGCTGTGTTGTTACTACTGAAGTATCCCTTTCGGTAGCAACAGACGTCGCACGCCAAAGATAATTAACGGACATCTTTCGTCTGAATATATCAGGCTTCACAGTCATGGGCATAGACTGCTTCGGCCCTTTCTTAGGAGTACCTGATGTCTTCATCGTCACAGGTGGCGTAGGTTGGCAAACCCGGTTTTGGTCCCGGAATTACTACTTTTGGTGGAATTTCTAGAATAGCGTAATCGCTAACTTCTGGGTATTTTTTCATCTAAAAGATCAAATTACGGCGTCTTTTTCCTAAACTTTGGTTTAAGGACTCGCAGTGACCACATGGCCGCAGCCGTTCTTCGCAGTTGTGCAGTAGTATAAGGTAGATTGAGTTTTTAATTTATAAAAAATATCTATTCCTAATGATCAGCACAGGTTTCCCGTTTTCATCTGCAATTTACTTCTGACGTATAATATTTTAATGACTTGCAGTGGCTTTTTCACTTGTAACGTTATGATTAAATATTCGACTCATGTGTTCTCTTTCGACCGTAGATTTGTTGTATTCTCAGTTTATCTCTTCCCAACTTCTCCCGTTCTTTCTCAGTGTCATCTTGTGAATTTGTGTGTTCCATCATCAGTGCTGTAATTTCATCTCGACTTTTAATGGGACTTCGGGCGTGGTTGGTCTCTCTCTGGCGGTGCACTGTGGTTTCTGATTTTTTGCTCGGAGTCCATAGGCATGTGCACTTATCTCCGACCTTTTTCGCACAACCGACTTCATTTATCTTTTTTATTCGTTGGCTGCGTATGGCAGAGCTACTTGAACGTTTTATCTTCTTAGAAATCTGTTCTGTGAACGCCGCTAAGATTGCGGTGGCTAAGTTACTTGGTGCTACCTAACTACGTCACGTTGGTCTTACTGGATACAATCCATCTCAATGCTTAAACCAGCTTTGGTCACTTAAATCTGATTGAAACCGATCTCGTTGTTTAGTTTTATTCAACCGTAGGCCTGTCACCCTCGTCACGTTTGTGCACATCTGCTAGAGTTAGCGGCGCAGTGATTACATGTGTTGCAATGGGACCTCTCGGTAGAATTCCTCAAAGCTTCCTTGAGCTTAACTTGTCGAACAGCTTGAATTCCGAATCAGCTCGAGGATTTGATATTTAGACGGATTCGACTGACGTTGGTTATTACTGCTTTGTGTTCATCGAGGAGGGATGATAAACGTGTGTACAAAATTATGCAGTGATTTGCTACTCTGCTTGACTTTTCCATGTAGAGCATCCCATAAATTTTCGTCCGATTTGTTCATCCCTACACCAGTCCATTTTATGCAACCTCTTGAACATAAGTATGTTGTCCATGGACATTACTTAAATTCGTTTTGTGCCTCCTTATCTGCGCTGGTTTTGATCATTTAATCTTCCGTGTTCCTACCCTGGTGCCGATGAGTGTGAATAATTTAATCGTCTGCAGCGTGTAGTCCTTTCTAGATGTCAGCAGTTCCGCATTTGAGTTTGTGTACGTTGTCACTTTAAATAAGGGCAAGTGTAAACTGGTTGATCAATTCTTCTAGTTTATCTTTTTCTATATCAGAATCTGATATATTTCAATCCCACAGGTTGCTCTACAGAACGGTTATGGAATTCCAGTGTTATTACGTTTTAGTCTACTATTTTTCTTCAGATGGTGATAGTGTCATTAATTGACTTGCACCACAAGCACGCATCACCGACAATTAAGTAAAACAGCGTGGTGGTCAAACAACAACGTAGTCACGAAATGTGGGACACCCTGACTGCTCTATTGAACAAAGTGGGTAGATTTCGCCTTCCTGGCTGGGGTCCTCGTGATCACTCAAATCGCTGGTCAGAAACGTTATCTGAGATGGCGGTGTCACAGTCGATGGCGTACTTGCATTCATACTATTTCTAGTTCTTCCGCTTAGTCTTTTGTTATTTTTGTTTAACCTTTTCAGTAACGTTTATTCTGGTATATTCCACGTCGCTGTTGAGGTGAGTGGCGGCCCGAACGATAGTCCCTTCTAGTCAGACTCAAGGCTGTGATGATGATGCACGCACATTCGGTGCTTTTTATTACTGTGCAATTATGATTTTTTAAACTCGTCTTCCGACCTTATTAAACACTAGCTGCCTTTCAATTTGATTGTCCAGTGTTTTCCTAATGGTGTTTATTCTGTCCCCATTTGTGTATGTCCAGAACAACAAATTCCGTTTCATACGCCAGACAGATTTAGGCAGGTGTTTGACTTTGTACTACACATTAACCTAGTGGTGTGTTACTTCTTTCACACTTAACCTCACTCACTAATACTAGATCTGGATTGAATCCCCGATCCGTATCTTAGTATCACATCCCGTTACTGTTGAGTTCTCTGGAGTTCCCAACTCCAGGCTAAAGCTGATCGATTCATACCTGCCTGCCTCATCAGTTGTCTGTTCCCGATAGTTTTTATTAGTATTATATCTCGACCGATTTCATATAGCCTATTTGCTTTTTTATGACAACATTTGGTGAAGGTCTTGAAATCCCTATTACAGAAAATAAGACGAAATTTGTAGTGGTTGGATTGTGAAGGCTTATAGTGTGACCGAACTAACAGGATCACAGCACCCAGGAATATCGGCGTTCTTAGACTGGTCGATGAATGACTAAAGCCAGATCACACAGATTTACACAACATTATGGTCATGATATCGACCCTTACCTTAAAGCTGGACCTCAAATTAGTCGCTTATGTTAATTGTCTTCATAAACGGATAAAAACAAACTTCCCTTATCGGATGTTAACTCTTTGTGTACAGCGTACTTTTTTTTATGCAACAGTGTCATCATTATGCTATTCTTTAAAGTTCATACGAAATATCCCTTTAATGTCCACCTGAATGACACTTTGTACTAACTTTCAGAATAGTGTGATGATCACAGTGTCACATGAACGAACGAATGTCTAACATAATAGGTATATCACTCCTTTGACTAGATTGTTTTACAAATCCGATCATTCTGACCCTTGCAGCCTTGACCTGGCACATATGTGCCCACGACATTCAAAAACTAACATTTGACCCATCGGTCAACCACTGTCTCATCAGTATCCGCACAGCCGTGCCTCGGCCCAAACCAGACAGTTCCAGTTGACCTACATTTTTTTATTACTAGCATGCCCTCTTTCAGGCCAGTCTGTTGACCAGTCGTGAGTGGGTGGTTGGGTCAACACATGGCACAAACACACCATAAAACGCGGGATGAGTCATTAAACCGGTTATCCTGGTTAGAAGTACTTTATATTTCACTTATCGGCCGTTGATTCCTTTTGGTTGTGGTCAACCTGGTCCTTTCCTTGTGTGATTGTGAGAATACTACGATGGTAGGTATTGGTGGTTCTAAAGTGGCATTTTCTTTACACTTTACCTACTCAGTTCGTATTCGATCTTGTACACCAAAAAGCTTTCAAGTGCTTCTTTGTTAACCTCTGTTAGGTTTTTGCATATGTCAGGTTGATTGTTATGTGTAGAAGATGGAGGACCCTTTGATTCATTCATTTCCTAATCATAAGCGTTGTCTACTCCTCTTTTTTTCTGTGTGCATGTTCTACTGCACCGGCTGCCCACAACTCACCTCAATCATTAATCGTCGTTCCGTAAACTTAGGGATTTCCTTTATTCACTCATTCGCCGAGTCCATTTTCCCCGATTGTCCTGATCAACTCAGCACTTTAAAAAAAAACTTATCTCTTCACTGTTTTATATCGGTTTTTCGTCATGCGTTCTCATTTTTCATCACCCGTGCGAATGTTCTGTGCACTGCTATCTTCAGCGTGGTTATCTCTTGTTTGTCATTCACGAACTACTGTAATAATGCGTCGTTCGTTAGTACGCCGTTTCGCAAGCGTTGTTTTACTCATTCTTGCTTAACATAGATTGCTGTTCAAATCTGTGACATATCGCTTTGGTTTCACTTGTAACAAACATGTTAATGATGAATGTATAACTTTATTTCGACCTTAGTTTAAGACTTTGTTCTGAGCCCCTGGAGTTTCTTTATTTCCCCACCATCTCAGTCCTTCCGCCAATCATGGTTCCTCGGAGTGCCAACAGCAGTGGCAACGGGTCTGTTGGAGGAGGGAGTGGTGTGCATAGGGGTCTAGGCGACCATACTGACAGATACTCGAGCGGTTCTCGTTTTGGACATCAACAACACGGTTCTACCTATTCATCTATGCATCACTCCTATCAATCTGGTATGCATCAGCAACACATGCTTCGAGGCCATCACGGGTCCAGCTCATCTCTCGGTGAACCAATGATCATTGGTGACGACGGTGGGCATCAAACCAATAGTCTGGCTTCTCTGCTTGTTCCGCCTACAAAGCAACCGCGGCAGCACTTGGCTACTGACGCGGTCACCGCAGCCGCACTGACACGAGGCACTAGTGATGATTTCACTCCTCCCGGTAGACCGATGTTAGGGGAACACTCCGTTCCTAATTCTTCTGGATCACATCCTCCGTGTGTGAGCCTTCGCGAGGTAAGCCATTTAGGCCGTTATTCAAGTGATCTCTTCCGAGGTATTCTTATTTGTATCGTGCAGTCTGTCGTTATGAGTCTTCAGGAAATTGCGCACCGCGATGTCTTTTTCTTATTATTTTGACCTGTTCACCCTTCTACGTTCATATATGTTTTCATTTCTTACATCTGTACTCAACGTAGTTAGTGAAGGTGGATAAGGTAACTAATTACGTACACTTTATCGACGGGGATTCTATGCGCGGACTGCGGAGACGTATTGCAGTTTGGTAATAAGTTGTCGCTAGGCTTTTTGTTAAATTGATTGATCTGGATCGACTGATAGATGTTTCAGTTTAATTTCCGGGACAGTTTGTGTATGCAAGTTTGCAATTGTCACTGCAAAGCGTCGATACCTTCGAAAACGATAGTGATTTTGCGATTTTCAGGACATATGTTGATGCATGAACAAGTGGGAGACCTGACTGATCAAACGTTCAGTGAGATGTCTCGATTTAATTGTAGGCATTGCTCGGTTTTCAAATGAAGCTGATAACTTACAACATGAAAGGTCAACTAACCCGTTTAGTGTACGTATACGCATTTTTATATTTGCGTTTCACGTACCCTGCAATTACAATTTTCTTGGTGTTAACTACGTTTTGGGTATGGCGATTGGCACAATGACTTCTCAGGGTCGAACAGCAAACATGGGGGACATTTGAATCTATCTGGAGAATGTGATGGAACTATTTTGGAACAGCGTCAATCGATGTACATTGACAGACACTTTTGAAAGTCACGATAACCATGATGCTGAGTGCAGCACGGTGGGGCCTTGCGAAATTCATCATCATCATCATCATAGCAGCCATGAGCCTGATCAGAAAGTACTATGGCACGGGTCGCCGCTCACCTCAACAGCGATGTGTAATATCCTAGGAAAGGAATTGTTGCTAAAAAGGTTAGAGTACTAATAATAATTTTAAGACTAAGCAGAAGAATTAGAAATAGTATGGATGCAGGTACACGGTGCGTCTCCATCTTGGATAACGTTTCTAACCACCGATTTGAGTTATCACGAGGACCCCAGCCAGGCATACGTTACTTACCCACTTTGTTCAATGGAGCAGTCAGGGTCTCCATATTTCGTGATCACGTTGTTACTTAACCACCATGCGGTTTTACTCAAATGTTGGTGGTCTCAGTATATAATGCCCGGTACGGCAAACTAGCAGCCGGCATGCGGAGTACGTGAACCAACCATTGTGGGCTTTGCAACGCGATTAGTCGAACAATTGATCGCACCTCCCGAACGTTCTAGAATACACGCCAGCGAACAGCCGTTTTGCTCAATCCGCTTAATTTAAGCTAATTGGTGGAGACACCGAAGGTCAAACGCAACAAGTCTGCTTTTATCTTCGTTGCGAACGTACACAAACATTATATATCCTTCCGGCGAAAACCGAACGCCTTTTCGACACCACAGATGACGCAGGTTGGCAAGGCAATTCGTGTCTTTGCTATCCTCGTTAATGTCTTATCAGCAGTATTACAACCTGACGAGATTTTGCTACCAAAGTGTGTGAAACTGTTCACACTCTCAAGCGGATTACCTGCAATGAGGAGA
Source organism: Paragonimus skrjabini miyazakii (assembly GCA_014338405.1). Classification (NCBI taxonomy): domain Eukaryota; kingdom Metazoa; phylum Platyhelminthes; class Trematoda; order Plagiorchiida; family Troglotrematidae; genus Paragonimus; species Paragonimus skrjabini miyazakii. The sequence continues at coordinate 53,803 of JTDE01003427.1, forward strand.
GCAAGAGTGGGAATACCCAAGTCTTGAAGCAGCACTTTGCACTTTGAAGGTACGAAGCGCGTTGCATACAAACCAGCTCGGTAGCTTCTCTTGGTCGACATGGTTTGTATATCTTCGGCAGAGGGGCTAAGTAAAGCAGTGTCATCGCCATACCCTGTGTTGGTCAACCTAGCGCTAGACAGAAGCTCAACACCAAGTTCACTGGATTCCTCAAGCGCACCTTTCAGAATGTCGGCCATGACAATATAGTGCAGGAAGGATGAGGTCGTACACCCTTGAACACCATTAGAAGTGATGAACGCCCGAGGCAGTTATCCATACACCCTCACCCTGCTTGCAAAGTAAACAGTGATCTCAACAGGTTCACGTATTTCTCTGGGACTCAGCTTCGAAGAAGGCAGTTCCAGAAAACGTTACGAGCAACCGAATCGAAAACAGCCCTTAGATCTAACAAGGCTACGACCGTCGGTTTTCTATAAGAGTGGCTGATGCTCCAAGATTCATCGCAAAGTAAAAGTGTGTTCAACCCCCCCCCCCCGACCGGATCGGAATCCTGCCTGTTTCTCACGTGTCTGACTTCCCATGAGCTTAGTGAGCCGACGTAAAATGAGGCTAGTGAGTAACTTGGACGCAACAGACACTAGTCCGGTGCCTCTGTTGTGAAATTGGAATAGACCACAGCAAAGGAGGCATTGTTGGGTGGACTGGACAGCTCAGCTGGGCGCCAGACTCCCGTATGACGGTTTCGAGTTCTCTTTAGAAGTGGTTTGTTCTGGCGTTCTTTGCCACTCAACAAGGCTTGCTAAACTTGACCTTCCCAACATGGACCTGGCATCGAAAAACTGTCTACGTACTGATCAGTTCTTCAAGAGGTTGCTACTGTTGCTTGAAGAGGGAGTTCGCATGGTATGGGTGGTGAATCGGATGAATGTTGTTCACAGTTCATATATGAACTTATGTCATCATTTTTCATTGCGACTATGATAGGGCTGAAGGAGCCCTGCGGAGTTAACCGCAATAGTAACACACCTGATAACTGTCTCAATTGTGTAGTAAACGAACATTTGTGTAAGTGCACAGTGTTATGGTAAATGGGATGTTCTGCCCATATTGCTCTATACAGACGAAAACAGTAGTTGGTTGGGCTTATAGGGAGATGGGGCTCTTTTTGAAATACTAAGAGCATACGAGTAGTTAATTAATGCGAACCAGTAAAGAGTAAGGGGACAGATTAAAAGTGTCTGGTTATGGTTAGAACATTTGGTGGTTTAACTTGCAGGTCGATGGCGTAGTGAACTATTTTGTGCTTATCTGTGAGCATATCGTAAAACACCGTGCTACGCTATCCTGATAGGCTAACTAAGTCGTTCATGGAACTTATCTATTGCAAACCATTGACGCCGTAATTGGCCTGAAACGAGAAAATATTTCCATACAATATAGGTGTTTATGAACAGCTGTGATGGAATCCTGGTCAGTCAGGTCCACAGATACGGTACCTCACTATATGGCAAGACCATAGTGCGGTCGATTGTCAACCAGTGCTCAGAGCCATTTGTAAACCATGCTGACTGTGGCTTTTGTTGCTGGCTAATCTTTGGCGGAACACTTCGGATTCACCTCGCACATGATGCGAAACGCAGTAACGCAGTGTACTGTAGGAATTTTTGATTAAAGATGGCAGCAGTCTGTTTAGTCTGTTGTTCTTGTTTGGAAAGCTGATCGAGATACTAGATTCTTTGTAGACCTTTAACATCGAAACGAAACAGTACGCACTGTAGTTCTGCCGACGCTGTTAATAAGGGTTATTTTGACAGGTTACCTTGTCTCCAGGATGCTGGCAAGCCGAGGGACTATTCGTCGTTTACGCCAAATATTATCAGTGCATGCCCTTCGGTTTATCGATGTTTAATGGTGCAATTACTGAAAGAATTGGAAAGTATTGCTGCATGCGGAATCTACGTCGTATTTTATGGTCGGTCAGGGTTTGAACATGCGGACTAGCTTAAGACCTTGTTGGGGCGTATCCGTAAGACCGATTTGCACATGAATTTATCTACTTCGTAACTCGACAATGTTGTTCTCAGAACGCAGAATTTAACGGTGCATCATAAATCAGGTAGATCGAAGAATAATCAATGCTCAACGATAAGCGAATATTGACAATTTTCGTTCTTGACATCTCCATTGTCTGCCATATCGGTACGGAAAGGAGGTTTTGGATAATCAGTCGCAACCTCGAAATCCTTTATATGAGTTGAATAGATGTTCGAACCATAGCTAATGGGAAACAGTCAAACTTACAACCGTAATATTCGGCCTACAATTAAGACGAACGGGCGTGTTTGCATGTGCTGGTAACGGCTCAACTCCGTAAGGCAACGAAGATACCCGTTTGTCAATAGTTTAAGCACTGAAAACCGTATACATTAGAGCAATGTTCTCATATGGAGATAGACCAAAAGTCGCAAGGGTGAGTCCGTATACTGAAGGAAGGCTGATACACTGGCTGCCTCGAATATAAGGATATGGTTTCCCAATAAAACACGTGCAACCTTTGGGAGATAACAAAACAGCAATCCTCCCAGTTGACCGCTGGTTCAGATTAAGGGAGTTTCGTGAACCATAACTTATGAACGCCCATTTCAGTTTATTCCGATCCCTATGAAGAGTACATTTACATTAGCTTACGACCTGCCTTTGTTGTATGCTTGTCATAAAACAGGTTCGCGTGGTCTCTTTTGAATTGGCACGTCCGCATCTTGGTAGATGTACTAAGTGGATTGCTTTAAACGGAAACAGCCATTATTTGTTTCCACCTCACTATCACTGTTTTTGAAATGTGAAAAACCAGCGCAACCGTATTTGATGGCACCATGTTCATACTTGCACAATCTAGGTTAAGAAAGCTAGCTGACGGTGGATGCGTAGATTGTGTGAACGGCACGGCAACATGTTAACAAGTAAACCAATGCTCGTAGGATTGCTTTAATCGAATTCTTTATCCTCGACCTTGGCCGCCATCAAACGGAGTGATCGTTTGAGCAACGTGGCTGTTCATCAGCGTGCATTTCGATCCGTTGGGTACTAAGTGAAAGTAAACAATTTACGGTGGCTACGGCCACCTACCGTGCATGTTGGTTCAGCGCTGACAGCGTTGGGCCGTTTCGTTTTGACTGCCGACCTTTGGATAAAACTACGGGGCAGTCGGACACGGGTCATTAAAACCTTATCTATCTTATGTTTTGCCTACTCAAAAGGTCTTGGTACTCATTCAACTCAAGGTTTAGGATGTCATCCGACATAGCTGCTGTCTGCTGTCAGTAATGTACTTGCTTGTTGGTTTTTTCAGTTACTCTTATTTTTCAAATTAACTTCGGCGTAATTTGTAAATTTGAAATCGCCTTGGTCATTATTATACTGAATGTTGACTCAGGTTACAACACCATCTGATTAGCCTTGGGGTAAATTGTATATATGTATTCTTCGTTATACTTACACGAATAAACACCGATATTCACCGCTGCCCACGACTCTGTTGTCTTGTGACTATCGCGTATGTTGTTCGGAATCACTCCGCGCAATACTCCACCTCACTGGGTATAATTAACTGGTTATGTTGGCTGCACGAGCAGACCCTTTTCTGATCGGGTCCGTGAACTCCACTCAGGCTGGCTCAGCAATGGACTATCGAAATCAATCAGCAGCACTGGTGGATTCCACTCACTCTGTCAATATAACGGAGGCATTTCCCTTAATCTTCTGAGTAAGGGTCGTTTTGTCGAAGGCAGTTAAATGTAGGATTCTTTTTACAGCTGAAGTTATTGGAATTCGCTTGTACAACCCACCCCTGTGTACCCAGAAGCGTTTCGTTTAGGATTTGGAATTACCTTCACCAACTTCCCACCCTTGAAGCCTATAAAAACCCATTGTTTAAGTGAGGTCTTGATTACAGTTTGACATTGGCTTGACTGACTTGGTTCACCGTCCTCTGAATTAGTGATTCCTTCTAAAATTTGTAATATTTAACCTGAGGATGATTAACTGAAAACGAGTTTGTTCGCCTCACCGTGTTTTTATAATTTACCTTTTTACTTATGTCTGACTACACTTTTCTATGACATTCGGTATTATTTTGCCGGTGGGCTTTTAGATTGTTTAGTTGGGCCTTTTGGATGAAGTATTGAACTATGCCAGTTTCCTATTCATAGCTTGTCTAAATCAGCCCTTCGAGGTTTTTTCACTCATTTTTACGTATCTCTGAATACCTATTGAATTTACATCATCCGCTTGGGCAGACTGCGGAAAATACAACTCTCGGTGGTACTCCAAGCCTGGTGCACACTCCCCCACCTGGCACTCCTCATGGTCATGGATATCAATCTCTTATTCTGGGCCGGGGTGGTTCCAGTGAATCTCAAGACTATTTGGTACACCGGAATCTAAGCGGCGCCAATACGAATCATGTACACAGTACATCCACCAGTGGTTCATCCGTTAGGTGAGTAATCCTTGTGGGACGGAGGTGTATATATTCATTTCGTCGTTTATCGCAAATTTTCCACTTGAGTTCAACGTTACTCAGCAGTAACGACTCTGGCTTCCATTCCCGCTGTCCCAAATCTTATTAGTTTCGATCAACCTGACACTTTCCGATCTATTTATGACCTGAATATTCACGTAGCTGTTAGCACCTTTTGGGATTAAAAGCTGATGAATCTCAACAGGACATCAGCTCATAGTGCCTGTGGTAACGTTCGATTATGTGCGAATTCTAGTCCCACCTATCTGAATGATTTCTTCCATATATGACCCACCTAACTACATTCAGTACATACTATCCATTTTGTCATGTGGTAATAATATGCTTTTTCCGCATATATGTAAGTTAGATCTTATTTGGGATAACTGTTATCATGCTGTCTTGTCTCCAACGAGAACGTTCAAAGCAGACGAATCTGAGGAGTTCACTTTGTTGGCCATTGTCGTCTCCACAGTTATCTCAAGTTGGTATGCTGTCTGGTCTGACAACTTAGCTTTAGCTTGTGGATGCACTTCTTTGGCTTTCCTCACTTTTTTTCTTTACTGAGGCCCCTTTATTTTTCCTCACGTTTCTGGTGCAGTTAAGCATCGGTGTCAACCAGTGAAGTTCTACCCTCTTTGATTACTATGATTAAATCTTCAGAGGACAAGATGCTCATTTGATTTAATTTGCTGGTATACTACCTACGAAGATATTCGGGTATGTTTTATATATTATTGTTAGTGATTCGGTTGTTAGCCTAACACTTTACTCACCCGCGTCTCATTAGGTGTGGTTTATACCAACGAAAAGAATACTAACCAAACGTTTGTTGAGGGGTGTTGTAGTCTTCGTTATAGTATCATAGTCTGCATCCCGAATTACATGTTAATGATATGAATGTCCCCTCAAGCTTATGTAGATGACAATAACACTTCAAATATAGGCCGCGGCCATATATTGGCAAATCTGCCTCATGGACATATTGTCATTCAAGCCAAACTCGTACTGTTTGCTCTCTTTTTATTTTCCATACATCATTTTAACCAATCGGGCACTGTTTTTATTGAAGTCACTCTACTACTTCAGCCGTTTGGACGGGCCGCATACCTACACAATCTGATGTGAAATTCGTGTCCATTGGTGACTAAAATCAAGCTGGCAGGTTGAGGTAACTGTGTACTAGACCCAGTTTTTAACATTAGTCGATGCTTTAGGGGAGACTCAACTACAAAAAATCGATTTCGGTTGGATTCTAGCCACGGGTAGAAACAAGCTGTCCAACTATCAGCCAAAACCACTTACTAGATGGACTTGTTCATAAGCTCATCTGAGCCCTGTCATTACGCTGGTTGTTGTTACTCGCTTTGTGGAAACCGTTTATTTTCAAATTTCAAGACTTGTTTACTATTTACTCTGCTATACGGTGATCAGACTCTGCAACATTCGTAGATGAGGTTTTTGTTAGTTCGCCGTTTTGTCGTGGTTCAGAATGTGTATAATTCAATTTCTACTAAGTACAGCTATATGTTTGCAAATGTTAATGTCTGCCAACTTCCAAGCTATGTTCTTAACGTCCGAATGGACACAAGCTTCGGCTCGTAGTTCGATAGGGTTTCTTCATCTAGTGGATTGACACCACGAGGTGATAGCGTTCGTCAAGGGATTCTGCCCATTCCTAGGTCTTTTGTGAATTGACATTTTTCAGTCCATGACTCGTGGTGTGTTCAAACCTAGCCGAAGACATTCATACTGCTCTCAAATTGCATTTCCTACCGGAAGCTTGTTACTTCGCGTTCTTACTACTGATTTGTCCGAAATGTTAATTTCGAGTTAGGATTTGCGTGGAATTCACTACTCATTTCTAGGCCTAGACGTCTTGATAATACCCTACCCACATGAAATTCGGTTCGTCCCATAAACTGAGAATTCTCAGCTGTGACACAGGTTTTCAGTAACGATCGACCGTTTTTACATATTTGATCGCATCATATTTTTCGAATATGATGTCAACGAATGTTCTATGCATGTGTTTGGTTAGCCTGAGGCCGATTGGAATGGAAGATTATGCATCAGGTATTGCCAATTCCGCAAACCAAGAAGATTCCGTGAACGATTCACAATACAGTGGTCATGCCCTTGGTGATATGAGTGGTTCGGCATATTTACAGCAACCGTCTTCTGTATCCTCATCAACCACTCAAAAGGCATCGAGTACTTGTGGTATCGGACCTTCCGGAAGTCCTCCGGATACGTTATCATCTCCCGAAGAGAACTGCATCAGTGAAGACGATAATATGGATTTGGGTTTGGGTGCGTCACTTTTTATTGGTTCACTGCTGTTGTTCACTGCTGCCCTATAGCTATTAAGTATCCATCACCTCTGGTCGTTGGTGATTTGGAAGTTTTAGGTTGATGTGCTTTTCCGCCTATCGTTTGAAATGAATACCTTCTACGAGGTTATTTTTTTCAGTTCCGAACCAATTTTTTCCGTGTTCCCCAATATTGTTGTCACCACAACGTTGAATCGTACGGACTAAGTGCAGGTTGCGCCTGAACGCATTCTTTGTTTTTGCCGCGCGACAAGCGCCTTAGAATAACCTTGTCCTCGCGGTTGACCCCGACGTGTGTGTTTGTGGGCTTTTGTGTGCGAGCGCACATAATTGCAGACCACTGTGGTTACTCTATGCGTTGCTGAGTACGATCGAATTGCATTAACGACCTTTACTTTCCCTAACTTAGTCTGAATGCAAACGTGCTTGCGATTGTGTGTGTTCATGCAGAGCATACACGTAAGCATGCATACATGTACAGCACGTCGGATCGTCTGAAACCGTCCTGATCAGATTGTCTGGACCCTTCATGGAGTTAATCATTCGGCCTCAGTATGTAAGACAGTTGAATGTAGGTGAATTACAATCTAGTCAATCAATCTTAGTTGTTTCTCTAGTGCTTGCACTGAGTTACTTATCTACAGCAAGCGAATAACTTTATATCAAAGTCATGACGTAGTGCAAATTTCCGAATCTCTGTATATTGCTTGACGTCCTATAGACGCAAAGTTGATGAACGAGGATAAAATTAACATTACCTGAATCTTCTTA
>JTDE01003427.1:64891-75050 GCA_014338405.1 Paragonimus skrjabini miyazakii
TTACACTTTGAAGGTGCAAAGCGCATTCCATACAAACCAGCCCGATCGCTCAACCTATCCAGCATGGTTTGCATGTTTTCGGCAGAGGGGCTAAGTAAGACAATGTCGTCCGCGTACTCCAGATCGGTCAATCTAGAACCAGGAAGAACCTCAACACCAAACATACCGCAGAACCAAAGATTTTTATCTTCTGTTCGGGTTGACGAACACCTCAACAGTTCACTCCGTCGTCAAATCTTGGAGTTCATTAGCTTTGTTTGCGCCAGTTACTCGCCCTCCCTATCTTCATAGACACATTGACAACGATACTGTGGCGTGATGTTTGGGCACTAACCTTGTAGTTGTAGCCGTTAACAGTCTCAGTAGGTCCGTTGGCAGCAACAGAGAAACAGTCAGATCTTGTAACGATATTTTGTACTTTGAAGGCGTGAAACGCACAGCATGATGATCAGCTATATCGTTTCGCCGATTCAACGTGGTCCACGTATTATCTGCGGAAGAACCAAGTATCAATATCATTTGGATAGTCTTTATCAGCCAGTTTACTGTTTGGTAGATGCTGCATCTTGAGATCCTTGAAACCCCGAATATTCCCTTCAAAACATTACCTGTTACTTGGTTTAGCATGATGGGAAAGGCCAAGCACCCCTGTTAATCGATGCTTCAGTTGGTGAGTGATCGGAATAGCTTATCATAAATGTGCGCTCTGCATTCAGAGCAAGAATACAACGCTTTGACTAAATCGATACGTTACTAAGACTCTTCTACGATGAGACAGCCCCGGATAGTTTATAAGACAGTCGACTCAGGTGTCACCTTTATGTTCAACAATACGATGACCGTTGACGAAGGAAAGCGGCGATGATGCTGTATTGTTTGTCACAAGGTAACAGTGTGATTGATTCACCTACGACCACGTCGAAAACCTGCCTTTCTTCCTCGTATTCGACCCTCCGTGTGCTTCAGAAGACCTCACTTTATGGGATCCGTGAGCATCTTGGATGCGATAATGACAAGGCTAATACCCCGTGGTTATCACTCTTTCTGGTATCTTTTCTGAGGGTGAGAATGACTCTTGGTTAGCGCTAACTAAATGCTACTTCCTCAGTCTTTTACATAGAATAAAGGAGTATGATCAATTCAGAAAATCTTTCGTCATCATCTTTAAAACGGTGTGTGGGGGATGGTCTGTACCCGGGGCTTTGTTACGTTTCAATGATTTCGACCCCAAAACCATTTGGGTTTCCGACGAAGGGTCGTCAGGAACGTCAGCCAAGCACACTGCTTACATCGCCCACCAGTTGAGTTATTCCTCGAAGTGTTCAACCCATCCGTGAAGTCGCCGCGTCAAGCTGTAAATTCGTAAACCGTCTGTTCCACATAATGTCTTGCTAACACTTATAGTTGGCTAGTGCTTCCACAAGTCGAAGAAAGCAGCATTCCCGCATTTGTTGGTGAAAGTGCGTATTTTATCCTTGTTTACTCGGCCAAGTGAGTTTCACGGTCCTTGCACAGTTCTCGGCGGTCTCTGTCGTCTTCTAGATCAGTAGATCCTTCAACGCTTGCTGATCAGTTCTATGGAACAGGCAAAAATAAACTTATATCGTATCCACAGTGCTGTGGGGTCCAGCCAAGCGGGTCTCGCTTTGCTTTGGAGCCTAGTGTGACCCCACCTCAGTGTTACCGCGAGTTTCAGCCTCATTGTCACCCGTTATCTTTTGAGAGAGCGGCTTCTCCATAACATTGTCCAAAGGCAAATTCAAGCTAGTGATAGCGCTAGGATGGTAGCTGTAGGTATCGGTGACACGACACACCTAGTTCCATACACGGAAGATTGTTCGCCAAAGCGGCTTACTATCTTGTTTGTTTGAGCGTGCGGGCTTCAGAAACGTCAGTGTGTAGTAGTTGATTTGGCCCGTAGAACTGAAGTTTGAAAGCGGAGTAGGAGGAAGATAAAGATAAAACAGCTTTGCCAGTGCGGCTGATTACTCCAGATACTTTTTGATCGTTCATGCTGTGGACAGAAGCCTGTACCCCGAGACAACGGAATGTACAGTTTCCTTGAGGAACTTTACTCGAAGCCAGCAACACAGTTGTGGTTCATTTGGTAACAAGGCGCCTGTCCGGCTCAGAGGCGTAGTGATTAGGGCGTTTGCTTGTTGTTCTGACTACTGCTACGCGCAGTACATGTATTCAAATCTACGCCAATCTTCTGGGACCTACCGTAGGTTTTTCGACCAAGCTGAATAAAACTTCAACGATCACGACCAACTGTTGGGCGGTCAAAGTGCCCTTTGTTTGAAGGTACCTTTTCTAATCTTTTTTATACAGAATGTGCTGGTACTACAACCGTTCTGCCGTTTACTTGTAGGGTCGTGTCTCGACTGCACGCGTTCAGTGGTGCGATATACAATTATGTGAATTTAACTGCTATTCGTCTGCCTGATCTCTCCGGCTTGCCTGACATAGTTGTACTCGAACGATCCGAAGTTGTAGCTAACATTGCCTTTCAAATCATCGCAACGCGCAAACGTGACCGCCACGTCAAGGTAGCAGTTAATTTTGATATGTTGTGGCAGTTACTGTTTCCGTCCAGCGTTATTGATGATCACGGCACCCACAACCTGGAATCTTGTTTGACGAACCATTATTCGTTCCTGTAACCGAGTTGCTTTTTTTATAACCACTGATTTTCCCGTCAACCGGTATTCTATACAGCAGACCTTCTACTGCCATATGAAATACTTTGTGTATCTTGTCCCTGTTGAGCATTTTTATTTGAACTGGTGGTCGCCTATGTGATATTCTTATTACCCGCCCTGAGAGCCTGATTACATATTCTGCTGATACTTCTTGCCTCAAACCATTGCGCATGCTTTTCACGTTGTAATTGCCCACTGAACAGACATGTTCAATGATGTCCTCATCGATGGCACTGAGATGACTTCAGTGGCGTACCAGGAACCGGAATACTGGTGTTCGATCTACTACTATGAGATGAATACTCGGGTTGGCGACACATTTCATTGTTCCAGCCCATGTTTGACGGTAGATGGTTTTACTGACCCCAATCGGCACAATCGTTTTTGCCTTGGCCTACTTTCCAACGTCAATCGAGGCCGGCAGATAGAACTGACTCGTCGTCATATTGGTAAGATCATCGTGTCCCACACGGCCTCTTGAAATATTGATCGGTATGCTTTTGTTAAACTATTATGGTTGTGGTCATTTGTCTTTTAGATAACCCCACAAGACTATTTCTGATAGTCTCCTTCAAAACGAAGTCAAATAGACTCAGCTGTCTCTGAGAGTGACTGCCACGTTAATGACTGATTCACGTGATAATGGCTGAACTTAGTAATCCATGTAAAAGAAATACTTGGGGTTATGAATACTCATTTAACTGTATTCTTCTATTGGACCCCCTATATCCACCACTTCTCTAATTTCATTGTCGTGTTATTTTGATCTGCCACTTTGCAGCATGTAATGCGCCAGTTTTATACGTCTCATGTGGTGACCTTAATTAGTCATCATAGCAACGTGCCTCAGTGCTCTAGAGAATCACCCACTGTGCCATGGGCGTAGATATGGAATTCAGGCGTACAGTGGGTGGCGCATCCAACGTAACTTAGGGATTTTTGGTTCGTCGCTGTAGTTTCCAACGCAGCAAAGCGGCTGTTTACATGTCTTTCCGTGCTGAACATACACCGACAGTAAATCAAACTAGTAAGACGCGCAAATGGCTCTATCCGCTCACTTACTGGTGAGCCCCATCTTTTCATTTTGCTACTTAAGTCGTAACAACTGCTGCTCTTTACTTGTTTTGTTGTAGATGATCCGATTCCCCCTCACCTGGTATGTGTGTTTCACCCGGACAAATAGTACATCTCTGGTGGAACCTCAGCAGTCATTCATCAGCCAACACCTAGCCAAAGTTTCGCGGACCATAGTGGTTTCATTAAAAACGCTGCAACACAATGTTTATATCCATATATATTAGAAGTCACCGGGTCACTCTTCTTTCTATATGTATTCAGTTTCGTATGGCTACTTATACTGACCGTTTTACCTGCATTATAGTCGGATTCAGTCGGTACTCTAGTTGGTGTCAGTTGCAACCTGTCTCAACCCGTTTAATTTTCATTAATGAACCTTAGATTTTAGCATTCTTCAATCACGTGGAGTCTGCTTATTTGGTTTGGACTTAAACAGCGTCTTCCTGTACTGCAGTCATCATAATCAGGTTTGTGTACTCCATCTTGTCACCCCCCAAGTAGTCAGACTTAATGTAGACCGATACACATAGCGAAGTTGCAGTCTGCAATGATGAGTGACACGACACAACTCTCGCTGCGTTAGGGTCTCTGACGAAGTGACTACGTTGGTGGGTGGCCTCTCTATGTATCTAGCGTGCTATATTTGGGTAAGGATGAACTTTTCGAGTCTTTGTACTGAGGAGGACAGGTGTACGGTAGGAACTGCAGGCAGCAGCAAGTAGGCGTGGCTGTACGGTAAGCTGGTAGCTTGTGTAATGGCGATGCGCAAGCGTACGCAGACTAAAGATCGGGTAAGTCACATGACATTCCAGTCGGACAACGAGGAAGGTTACGGGCGCACTGGCGTACAGTGCATGTTGTATCATGCGAACGGGCCCGCTGTGCGCGCACGGAAGAAATAAATGCCAGAATCAAGAAGGTCAACGTTACACTTCACTTTCCCACAGGTTTATTCTGTCAGCCACCCAGGTCGGCCTAAAGACGTGCAGGCGTTCCACCACGGGTCCCTCTTGGGGTCTCTCTCAAACCCTCCTCACCGTTGGTCACTGAGACCAGTTGATTTCTGGTCAGAAACTGTTTACCATCCTACCATTGTGATAATAAAATGTAGATTTGTCCGTTGTGTGTGATGCATAATATCACGAGATCGCACGACTGTTAATCGTTATGTGTGCAGGACGCCACAGGATTGTCTTCGCACCTTCTACCAGTGGCTTCGAATAAAACATGAGAAAGCAATACGGATTTCTTCTGTTGAATTCCCGTTTGGGTATCTCATGATGTTCCACCGCTTTTGCCGATTGGGTCAGGGTTTCCATATGGTAAATAACTCTTGGTGGGCACGATTGCTTCTGGTGACTTCTAACTGGTAGGTGTAGCAGACAGCTCAACTTTACAAACACATACATCCTTACTCTTAATATAACAAACAGAAGACGAAATTGGAACACGGTTAAATGCAACCAAAGATCACACAGCAAGGGCTCCATTGTTTCCGCTCTTGATTGTCTGTTTATACTTGAATATAGTCCCTTCGACTCAAAGATGGAAGCCAATGCTTTAATGGATCAAGCCATGACGTCAGTGTTCATTCGTCGAACCCATATTAACTGCTGGCTGCCAATTTCACTTTAACACAAATCGTTCAAAAAGTGCTCGATACTAACAGTTTTGGGTTCGGTACACTGTTTCTAGATTCAAGGTGGCAGTTTTCACGCTACAAACCACAATACGTCACATATGTTGAACGTTCGGTCTGGGTACTATCATGCCTTCTAAACATTTATGAGGGCTGTCAAGGTAACCGGAGATCGAATACGCAGTCGTCTGATTGGTAATTGGCATCGTTATCACTGAACAATAGCATTATTGTTCTCTAGAAGTAGTTTTCGACATGCATTGCTTAGTGTTGAGTTACGTTTTTAGACTCTTTTGCTCGACAATTCAGTGCAGGCTCATTTGACAACCCACCTCCTGAGATAATGGACGCCTCAGGGTCATCGATGGATAGTCATGGATGTGGCTGGCTGCGAACCATGTGTAACCTAGACACAGTACCCACTTAATGTCAGCCATTCACAACTCATTTGACCGTTCACGTACTGGTTGGTACGTTATCGTTACCTGAGAACTGAATCACGTGAACTGTTTACCTGCTCTGCCAAGCAGTACGTTTGTGGAGCGTGCCGAAGTTCACACATAAAACAGAGGTGACATCAGAAAAATGTAAAAAACATTTTTGCCTAAAGCTGCAAAAACAGCGCGGCGAAAAAATCGCCATGAAAGCTTGCTCAGCTTTTTGATGTCAGAAATTTTTAAATATCTTGGGGGATTGACACAAACTTAAAACACTAAACCAGGCGATGTAGTTGCGTAAAAGTCAGTTATTCAGAAGCAAAACATACTGCACAACATAATTATGTAGTATGCTCTGCCTCTGAATAGTTAGCCTTAGCATGAGTAATTTCTGCGTTGGTGATTTTTCAATCGGATCACGAAAAAATTAAGACGTTTCCGCGAGTTAGTCCTTTGCTCAGTCACAAGTAGTGCAGCACACAGGAAGATTGCCTACTTACCATCGTCAACAGCAGGGACCTTTCAGAAATGGTGTAAAAAATGTATTACCAAACTGCCGTCCATTTGGCATGTCTTATTAAGGCCAGCTCTAGACGCCAACTCTTCAGAACTCTTTCCATTGTCAACATACGTTCCAACTGGTTGTATTGATGACGGTGTCAAGAACGCCTTTTACTCGAATATGACCACTATTCTTAGGTAGAAATACTACCCTGGTGTATAGACACCGAGGTCGGCCGCTTTAGTGAAGTTGAGTTACGTTTAGGAGGCAGGTTTGGGCTGGCATCGCATCGCTCGGATAGTGGTAAGCAGCTGTCGCAACTATGCGCTGAGCATAGGCTATTTTTAGCCAGCACTAGTACTAGACACGGTGCGCGTCATTGTTATACTGGACACAATCCTTCTGCGAATCAAATCTGGTCTCAGATCGACCACATATCTGTTACGTATAGGTGGTATGGCTCCTTTCAAAACTGTCCTTATTGGAGCGCATCCTTGGAATCAGGTCATGCGTTAGTACGTTGTCGTCTTGTTCGTATTTTCGCTAGACTACGACCCTACTGACCACAACGGCCGTCTGTTGAGGAATTGGCCAGATAGTCGGTAAAGCCTAGTCACCAAACTAGCCTAGAGTGCAAGGCTAGAGGTTATCACTCCGAAGATCATAGCTATCGAAACTTAATCTCACAGACTATTTCTGAAGCAGGTACCACAGCTTGTGGCACTGGTTAAACGAACAATGAATCTCAGAAAAAATACCTAGGGTTGTTAGATGTCGGACGGACTATTTTTCACGGCAGTTCATATAACCAGTTTAAGAGGTATCGATGAGTGGCTGAGGCTTAGCCTATTCGCGGACTACGCAGCTTGGTCAACGGAGGAAGTTAAAGTGATGGAAGTCACTTTTGTCACAGGGAGTGTTAGCCGATTCCCCAGGCTTATCTGTGCTACTAACCTAGGGCATCCGTCTATCGATGAAGCTATCAGCGAGGCAGATGGCACACTCATCCACATGGATTCCACACGATTCGAGCACTGGACGGGGCACTTTGGAAGCCAGTTTAGTTCCTTCATTCTTATACTGTATTACCGCCACAAATTTGTAGCGCAGTGTCCTGGTCAGCAGATTTAGAACCGCCCGGCAAAACTGAAGTCCGCAATTGCGTTTCGGCTCTCTGACGTAATACGGCTGCTGACCAAGATGGTCTCGTGGCGGCACTTTTCAAAGAAGGTGGGAGGCGTTAGTAGAAGCTTTGTTGCAGTTGTTTCAACTTGTGTGGACGACGAAGACCATCTCTCCGTGCTTTGGTCAGTCGACAATAGCTCCCACATTTAAAACCGTGACTAGGGATTCTTGCGAAAACCAGTTTGACCCCAGTCATTGCTAAGGTTCTTGCATCCCCTATACTTAAACTCGCTACAGCTCGGGAAGCAGATATTATGGAAGAACAGGATGGATTTCGCTATTGATGAAATTTTCATTCTGTTAAAGTTTAAACCAACAACTTACCTACCACCGGCCGACAATAGCCGTTTACCTTGGCTATAAAGCTGCGTTCGATCCGGTTACTGGATTTTCACTTTTGGAATGGCATAAACACAAAGGCGTACTTTCCAAGTATATCAATGTACTGTCGGCGCTTTATTTCCATACTTCTGCTCAGGTTAAGGTTTACAGTTTCAGCACCAAGGGCGGGATATTTCAAGGCTATCCTTTTTCATAATTTTTATTTAATTTTGTGGTGGACGGTATAATGGAAGATTGTCTCCGGCAGTCACAAAATGCCGGCATGCATCTCCTACGTGATGGAAGACTGACTGATCTTGATTACACTGACGACAGGGTGTTGTTGTTTGACGATTTTCAAGCAGCACAAACAATGTTAGATGCTATTTCACGTTTTGCTAAATACTTCAGAATGCGCTTTGCATCTTCAAAGTGTAAAATTGCTGTGCTTACGTAGATTTAATGTTAGATAATGAAATCTTATTATCTCATTGGATTTATCCAAACTGTTCATAGAGGTTTTCATGGGATTTTTCTCCTGAAACTTCATCAGCAGGATGGCTGTTTCTTTCTGTGACCCACCTCAGAGACGGATATTTTCACATATAATGTTAATGACGCAACTTGACGGACTCTTATTCCCACTATCCGTTTTCGAAACACTACTGCTTTACCAGTACTCGGCACCTTTGTACACCAATGACATGAAACTGTGACTAACTGTAAGTAGTAATGCCCAAATGGAAAGCTTTAAAGTGATTTAAACACGGTTGGTCAAAATTCACCGTTTAGCTCTTCCAAGTGTAATATGACGTACATTCCTCGCCTATACCTTTTGGAAGACGAAAACTTACGTAGTGTCGTCCGTCAGCGAGACCTCGAAATGATCTTCGCAGAAGGTTTGAACACGTGGAGGTTTTATACTAAGTGGATATGCTAATTCGGTTGTTTCGGTCTTCCCAGTTGGAGGACTTTTCATTGTTGCTGGAATCACTGCCAGGCACTCGCCTTACATTAAATATTCAGGCTTCTCAACCATGCCTCATGAGATATGTCCGGTAGATTGGAAGAATACAGCGTAAGACTATATGACGTGTTCTAGCTATTTGTACACTTTATACCTCAAATAGGCTACTTGAATGAAGGCAATTCTGTATCACCCTGACCCTGTTTTGACCCGCAGAAAACTACTTCAACCATTCCACCTTTGAGACACATTCTCACTTAATCCAAAGCATTTTCTTTAAAAACATTCACCAGAGTCCAGTCTGCTTAAATCTGTCATGATAGCATCCTCAGTTGATGGCTTTATGGGAAACTTTGATGCGTACATTTGTGATGCTTTTTGAAGTCTCCAAGTAGCATGGCCTTCTGGACAACTTTGAAGTGGTGCACAATCACTGGCACTAATAAAATCAAACCCTTGACCTTTGAAGTACGCTTGCTTCATGCATGTATGCTCATATCCGAGTTGTGCCTTCTTCCGGTATTCTAATTTCATATGGATTTGTTATTGTTTAGGCTCGTAACCATTTGATGTGTAATCCCGTTCTCGCGTGATACCCCTTTTCACATTGTGGTAGCTCCGGTCTCTTTGCATGGTTAGCTAGCTTAGCAGCCCGACATAACTCAGTTCAAATTGTCCCGTTTTCGTACAGTGTGGTTACTTCTGTGTCGTTCAGCTCACTGCATAGTGCTCGAGACGATCGTTCGAGTCCTGTTACTCGGACCCGTCTGATTTGGTATCTCTGTTCTTTTAGTATTCACTGATTTATGGAACGGAAAGTGACTGTAGACGACCTCACACTAGTTTTGTGTCGACTTGGCTTGCCACAAGTGTTGACTTTTTGCTGACCTGATTGGAAGTGTTCCAAGGCTACTTTGAACAAACTGGTTCATTTTATCTTTATTCAGCTGTTGCTGATGATGTACTATGG
Source organism: Paragonimus skrjabini miyazakii (assembly GCA_014338405.1). NCBI lineage: Eukaryota > Metazoa > Platyhelminthes > Trematoda > Plagiorchiida > Troglotrematidae > Paragonimus > Paragonimus skrjabini miyazakii. The sequence continues at coordinate 74,692 of JTDE01003427.1, forward strand.
AACGATAAATTTAGTCTGCCAGCTGCATCTTCTAGCAGTAATTAGCCTAATACTTTACTTCATTTAGACGAATGCTAACTAACTACAGAGAAAACCAATACAATGATCAACCAGATTGGTTGAAAATGGATCCACCGATACCATGTTGTGATCCATTGTCTCACGTGTGGATGAGACTTCGATGTCCGACTCATCATCATCATCATAGACAGCAATACATCAGTGGTTCACACTGATGCTTAACTGCCACACAACCATGAAGAAGAAGAAACAAACCCTGTTTAGGAAGAGAGAAAAAAGGGAGAGGGTTGGGGACCTAACCCCTAAAAATAGCTACGTCTACATTCAAACATACAACA
>JTDE01003428.1:6317-30100 GCA_014338405.1 Paragonimus skrjabini miyazakii
CGTAGTGAAAATCCAAAATGGCTGCGGCGATTGAATCGACCGATGCTGATTCGTCACTGGAAGTTACCGATGTTGATGGCAAGTGAGGAGTTTTTGTCAGAGACTCGATGAGACGCTGCTGCGCTTTTTCAAACTGCTCCCGCTGTTGCTGCAGAATGGACTGTAACTGGTCTGCGGAGATAGACATTGCTTGGTTCGTGAAGACCCCGTCGCCAGTGTTACGTCCCTGAGTTGGTAGACAGATCAGCTATCGTACATTCAGTCACGTGACTCGAACTGAGAAGACAAACAATCTTGACGGAATGTTTATCGACTGGAAAAACACGTTGGGAGATGAACACTTAGAGTGGTGCGATAAAGTGTTTAGTCCACAATGATCAAGCACCAATGATGAGCTACAGTGCAAATGGAAAACAATGTAAAGCTGCGGTAAATGAATGCAATTGTTTACTTGGTAGCTGTCCACCTAACAGAACCTCGTAAAAAACCGCCACTAGCGCAGTATTGGCCATCTAATAGACTGTTGATCGTGGAATCAGGGGAGCGATCTTCGAAGTGGTCAGTGAGCTATTAAAGTATATGTTCTTCATTTCCATACATATGAGGCTGCTTGCAGATAATTAAATTATCTGCCCTGTCAAGTGCTTCAGAGATATCCAGAAAGATGTCGTTGGTCGGTATAGCCCTTTTGTCAGTCGCCTTTTTTCACCGCTCTCGATCAGTGTTTGGAGTGGCAACGCAGTAAAATCCATTTGAAAGTGCGAATGAGTTGCGGTGCACTAGTATACAGTGCGCCTGGTGATTGAGTGGCTTATCATCCTCTAAGCCCCAATCAATAACGATGCGATTAGTTTGCAGGGTGGTTCAGGTAACCACTCTTAGAATGAGGTGAAGTGGTACAAAGCTCCCAACCTTTGGGAGGATTACTATCTCAAACTGGTCGCACGAATAACTCGCTGAGTGACTTTGCCAGTTCCTTAGCATATTACATTGATACCGTTGGAGAAATTGAATCAAGCTTGTGGATTATTGCTAAAGTTGGCTAACTTCTGAAGGTTTTCTGTAAGTTATCGGTGTAAGCTGTAAAAAAAGATCTGTAAGACTGCGAAAACTGAAGCGAGTTGTAAGTGACATTCAGTTTATCTAAACCACACCTCGTACTACTTATCAAAAAAGGATGGCCATCAATGCCTGATGGCCAACAATATATGAAAGTGTACATGTAGTACGGCGTAATAATGAGGTCAGAAATGTTATCTTTCACTACAAAAGGGAACAAGTTAACGAAGTAGTACAGATTAAAAAGTAATCAACACAACGTTGCTTAAAAAAAGTCGTTAAACACACACATGGGGAATCAGTTAATACATTGACTCCGTGCCAGGGGACGCTTGCTCCAATTTTGGTTTTAAGCGCACTGTAAGAAATGTTTTCGTATTTACAGTGCTCCGTCTGTTGGAGTATTGATAATATTATTACAATTGGTGAGTTTGTAGACATCGGATTCTTTCTAGTTGTTTCAGAAAGCTCATAGTGTAGTTGTGTAACAGCGTGCATGTGCTTATTTTGTGCATTTCGGCAGTGTTCGAGTAGTGTCGATTGTAGCATATTTGAATGGTAGAGCTTGGTCTAGCTGTGAAGAGTAGCGAATTTTGTGGTGCTGCTATTAGTGATGGAGCGTTTTGAAAAAAAATCGTAAATCATGGGACGAAAACTGTAGGTTGATATCATTTCATGAACTCTCATCAGCTACAAAATTGCTGTTTGATGTGAACCGAAACAAATGACTTCAAAAACTGAAAACCTCAGGTTGTAAACCATGTGATTAACATCATCCGGAACGAAAACAAGTTAAACACTACTGTAAGCTATTTTTGTATGCACAGATTGTATTACAGGCACACAAAGAATAGAGCTTTGATCAGGTTCAACCAATAATGACTTCGATTGTAGCTGTGAAGCGTCTAGACTGATCGATTCCGTGTCCAGTTTTGGGTAACCGACAGACAGTTGATGACGCTGACAATCAGTCACGTGCCAAGCCTTAGTCTACTGCCGCGAAATCTGTTTAGCCACTTTGGCATGTGACCTGCCATTTAAATGGTTCAGTTCATTTCATTTCTTCCTGAGCATCTGACATTGCGCTATATTTCAGCTGATGTATTTTATGAAAACAGTTGTGATTCGAATTCACCATCCTGATCGGCGGCTGAGACATGGATTGCATAGTGACTAACAGTCGTAGCCAAGTGGCACATATCTTTCGTCTGATTACCGAATTTCATTCTCTGTGAGTCTATTTTTTGTTTGTTCGAACAAGCCCCACTTGTGACCACATCACAACACCGTGTATTCGGCACTGAAAACAGAATGTGACATTTTTTGGTTGCTCAATCAAGTTTTACCCAATCCACGTGGGTAAATATGGGTTGTGTCATGGAATCAAATACAACGTTGTTTGCTTAGGTACACTTTTGCATGTTGATTCTAGAATCAGGGGACACGTGTCTATTTGATGGCATTGTTTGCTTGAGGTACATCATGGCGTTGGAAAGTATCTTTCACAATCGTCCTAGTATGTGCTTGCTTTCTTGACAGTTTCTAGCAATGTGTTCAACCGCTTGAGTAGTTTATAACAAAGAGAACTGAACCTCGATGGGATAGGGGACAAAGAGGTTGCAGGCATATGATTTCTGTATAGACCAAAATCCGTAATATTTCTCGTAATTAAACCCATACAGCAGGACTGTTTTTGGTTCACATTAACTATACTTCTGCACTAAATAATCGGTATCTGTTTAAATTTTGAGTGGTCCTCAATCATAGTGTTAGTCTTTTTCATATAATCAGCTTTAGCTGCAACAAACACACCAACATCTATATCCGGTTTAAAAATGCTTGTGTCATTTTCAGCCATTTGAGTGACTCAGTATGTTTAGTCGATAGTGATCCATTTTGAAACAGGGTACACACTTACTGGTGGGCAACACTGACAGATTTAGCTTTGTATCCTACAAGGTTGTCGGTAGACACCAAATTATAAAATTGATTGTACCTGCTATCAAATGCTGTATCCACTAAGTTTTTATTGATCTCAGTTCCTGGGATTTCGAACTTCAGTGGCATTCTAGCTAGATTAATGGAAGATAGGTTACGCACGTGTTTGTCCGGGTCAGTGGGAACTTTTGTTCCAGTTTGTGGTTTGTGGATTGATTGCCGGAGCTTTTTAATTGTGTCCGTTTACGTTCCTTGATCGAAACTTAGAGGACACTGGAGATCTTTTGTGTGATCCAGAGGAGGCAGCCTTTTGGCAATACGTAGGTCGATTTACTGTGATTCAGTTAATCGAGTCGCATCACTATGGCTGTGGGTCACTGCTGGTCGATTTTCCTCGGCCAGTTTCACGTTTGTACTAATGAACGGAAATATTCTGTCATTAATGTATCTCCTTGAAAACGTGATTTTTTTCCCTCTCAGATGTCATCATGCATTTCAAACTCAGGAATTTATCAGATTATTTTGATGTCCATTTAGGGATTCGTCTGTTAAAAATATGGGAACGGTTTCTTCATTTACTCCGTTTAACAACACAGATCTGAAAAAGGGACCTGTGAAACGATATCACTTCGTGCTACCCTTATTAGCTACGAAGTGAAACGGACATTATGTCGATCCGCGTGATTGCGTCACAATTCTGTGATGTGATCAAAGTGACTATCCGTTTAAACCGATCAAAGCTTTACTTATCATGCGCCTAAAATTTAGCTTATATGTTCATATGCAACTTACAGTGGGCTGAAGTTGCTTTGATTTTGATTGGTTTTGATCACACGGCTTGTAACTTGAGTTTTGTTAGTTTTTCTATTCCGTTACACATTAAACGTTGCGTGATTTTAGCTGATATGAGAATTAAATGATACAATTCCGCAGTTCTTATTTTCTGGCGTTACTTCCCTAAAATAGGGTATACAATGAGTGATGCAGATGCCTGACTGTGACGTAACGTGTCTGTGTGATCTGTTGTTTAACCTAGTACGTAGTATGCCAAGCAGGGCGGCTATCTGCAAACGGTCTTTCAAAAAACAAGTCGATGATGTTTCTCCTGTTGCAGTTGACCAGCCGCAAGCACCAGAGTTTAATGGTTCGGATGAGTTGTTTGCAATGAAATGTAAATTTAATTATGGAAGGTGAGAATGAAAACGGTCTACTGTTTCTTGGTATGTGCATTAAGAGAAAGGTAGATGATACCATTGGACGGGGTGTCCATCGTAACAGCACTTGGACTGGTCAGTAGCTGCCTTCTAAAAGTTTTGTCCCTCTACTCTTTAAGTAAATGTTGGTGCGTACATTGATTGCTCGATGTTAGGTGTACTTATACTGAAAGTACACGTCTCTGTTAGAGACCTCCCTACCGCTAACTGGTTACCCTGAACCGTTTATTGCAAAAGTCAAATAACCGTGTGCCCTTGGGATTTGATCCGATACACTTTTAAAAGGTCTACGTTCCTTCGTCTTTCTCATAAGGACAATCGTGTATCCTGGCTAAGTCGACAGCGTCTAGTTAGTTTTGTCGCGGGACATACGATAATGTTTTTCCAGTGACTGTTCAAAACATTCCGGATTCTAGCGCTTTATGCGAAACAGTCGGTGTCCGGTCCAGTCAGTGGATGCGGAGCAAGACTGAGCACCAGTTGCGAACCAGTACAACGGAGCCTATTCAAAAGCGATTATGAACTCTGATATTTTGGCTTTCGTTGCTGTTTCATTTCCACTGTAGTGTTGATCTATACACGGTTTATTGTATGGACCTGCAAAGACAGCAAAATATGTCCGACTGTAAAGCGTGCTGTATCAGTCTATTGTCTTTTTTATTCAAATTCTATTTCACAGTGTGCTACCAGCAAAAATAAATTTAGTAGAATGTCATTTTATCATGTTACCTATTGCAAAATTTCAAACATTTGCGGTCTACTCACTTGTATGATAAATTACCAATACTAATGATGAGCGGATTTAAGTTCCATACACCAGTGGATCACGGAGTTACATTAGATTCCGGGTGTAAAGGCGATGGGTGTCGTGGCCAAAGACCACGACAATTGCAGGGCTTGTGCACAGAAAATCGAATTGAATGATTATTTATATGTTGATCAGGCGTTTTTAGAGCACACGGGTGAGTACAAACGTCAAAAATTGCACATTGCCCTGCTCAAATCTGGGTTGGAATCGGTTTGATCAATTCTGTTAACAGTAAGGTCGTATATCTGGCTATTACTGGCCACCGAAATGTTCCAAACCCTCCTTCCCGTTTAGTTTAAAAAAATTTCCGGTCTACTACCTCAAATTGGTCAGTCAAAAGAAGCTAACTATCACTGAACCGACTGTCACACAAGGAAACTGTGCAAGTTTGGTAGTTTTCGTGGGCAAAGGTCAGTTCCAACCTGCGTTTCTACCTAAACTCCTAACCGTAACCCGTTGACACAATGGTTTGTGCAACTCCGAACCACTCCACATTAGTGTGGGTGACTTGTCACTTAAGTGGTTAGATGCCAAATGCTGGAGGTTTGACAGTGCTTTGTATGACAGTGAAATTCTGCTAAGTTTTTAGTTGTTTCATGCTGCATTAAATTCGTTTAACTTGCACGCTTGGAATGGTGTACTGACAACTTATCAAAAAGTGTTCATCACAGTGTATTTTATGATAATTGTCATGCGAAGTGCTGTTGAATGAAAAATTTTACAAGTACCGTGAGCCTTCAAGGATATCAGAAGAAATCATTACTTCATCGTCGTTAACTTTATGTTACTGATTAATTCTCAAGTAGTCCCTTTAAAAAGAAACATTCTTTGCGATTTTATGGTTAACAGGTTGGACGGTTTCGAGAAGTTCGTCATCTAACCGATGCATTTCTAATGGCTTGGTGATACCTGTTGTTAATATATATATATATATATATATATATATATATAATATGCAAGCTGGCCTTCTTTACTTTGGTTGTCCGTTGCGCCTGCTGACCAACTTTAGGGCAACGTGAAGACACCGGGGAGACAGCGTTCTTCCGAAGTAGGGGTTCCAACAAGTCCTGCAAAAGGAAACAACAAGAAACAAACATGAGCCAAAGGCCCAGTTAGCCATGCACACGACCTACACACACAACAATTAAAACTGCGTCAACAACACAGCAGCACGCCCTGTTACAACGTTCAAATTAAACCTGTGCACGCTTGCTGCATATATGCTATATGTAACACTTCGACAACATGTGCTACCAGGTCTTTAGAGTTGTACCGGCCGATGGCGGATTTCTCGAAACCATTCAACCTATTCGCATGCATAAGCATAAAAATGTCCGAAGTACTACGTGGTAATTTGGCAGGAAATAATCGGTGGTATTTCAACGAATTAATGAAACGGGCGGCAATTTCGATTTTACCGCCTCAAATTTACGATAGATTAGGGATTAGATAGAAATACAATATCCTAACAAATTTGTACCCATAAATGCAATTAGAATATTATCAAAATTTGGGCAAATGTGAATTTATACGAAACTTTGTGTGGACAGCTATCAAAATGTCAGAAGTTGCCTTATGATTGCTTCTGATTCCTCGAAATTCTGTCCATTTTTCCTATACAAGGTAATTGTTATCTTTCTTCTAGCGATAAAATATGAGGAGTCTACAAAGTTTACGTGCGATATCAGTACGAACGGATCGGATATTTAGACAAATAACCACACTTCCATACCGTTTCTCAGTTGTTTCCTAACTTCTGGCTAATAATACACCGAATCAATTAATTCCAGTTCTACGGAATAGTTTAAAAAAAGATTCGAAGCGAACAAACGGTTGTGGCACCTTTAGTTGTATACATGGATGATTGTTTTATCTTTTGCGTTGGAAACTCTTGTGAATCACTCCGTAACTCAGTGTACGTTTCTAAAGAAGTTAACTGTTTTTCTTCAACCAATCGGATACATAAGAAATTCCCGCGCTATTTTCCCTGCATTGTTTTTTTTTATGTGCTGTGTACCGAAACGACTATTAAGCATCATAGTAGACTGCCTGGCTTTGTACGGTATCGGGACTTCCACCAGTCCGAAGGAGGCGTAATATGAATTAGTGTGGTATTTACTGTTTATTTTCTCCGCTGCCATCTATTTAACCGTCTTTCAGCGCTTCTGCATATCCTTTCGTCATTATACTCATTTATATACGGTGAGGTTCTGAATCTTTCGGCATTCATTTTTTGAGCGACTTCTATCGTTTTTTGACTATTGCCTCGTTGTTCGGTATGCTAAACATCAGTACACTCTGAGAGAGCTATTTCGAAGTGTCGATGTAGGAATTCGATGGATTACGAAGCTCGGTGATCATCGTTTGACATGACAACTCATATTCCATTGAGAACATGTGTGTTGAGACCATCGTTTAGATTAATAGAGTTCGTTCTACTATGTGCCTAACACTTGGCTTCAACTAGACCGACTGTAATCCAACCGAGTGGTGTCCTTATAACGAATGTACTATTTTAACTTCCATACATGTACTTGTTAGGGATAGCAATCAGTTGGTGTGTGAAATCTCGTTCTCACGTAATACTCTTCTTCGCACTGTGATAGATACACCTTCCACAGTTAAGCAATACAACGGTCCCATTTGTTATAGTATGGATTGTTTCATTCTCATACAATGTGGTTGTATCTGTGCTCTGTCGCCTACTTCCTTGAACAAACATTTCCTTCCCGTTATTCGGGCTCGTCACACTCGATGCTTTTCTTGTGTTGACTGACCTTTAAAACAGTCCGTGATCGTAACCGACTTTACACTGGCTCAGTACTGGTTTGACTGGACACAACAATCTTGTAACTATGTCCTGATGTTCTGCTGTCTACTATGATGAAATTTGAGTCAGGCCAGTGTTCTAGTGTCAAGCAAGTTGGGTCAACGGTGAGATTCATATTAGCTGACATAGTTTTCCATAAATGTCTAATATTGAAGGGGTTCCTGTCGAACTTTATAAGGTCTTGTTTCCGTTGCCCAAGGTTTTACAAGGGGCACTTTCGTCGTCCGCAAATCTGTTGTTACAACAAGGTCTAGATGCAAATGAGTTGGTTTGTTGGCTAACATTGCTGAGAGTCAAATCCGTCATGTAATTGTGTTATGCCCTGACCAGGAAGTAACTTCGGGCAGACGTTGGTAAAAGATATTCGAACAATAGAGTTACGACTCGTGATGGTAGCGACACAAACGGGCATTCACGTACGCCATTTATGCTAACGGTCTTAATAACTAAGCTAGACAGCGACACAACAGAACCCGATTTATACAGCTAACTAACTTCGAAGCTATCTCACATCGTCCAACTCTGACGTAAGAACATAGGTAAGATAGACCTTCAAAAGAACCGTATTCAAACGTCCATGGTAAAGACAGTGGTGGACTGAAATGCGTCCTGCATTTATGTGATTGAAGACACGAAGCGAGAATATGAACGCATAGATTTGACAATAAAAATGGTGACGAAAAATCGGGAATGTTTGGCGAAATTCAGGCTCCGGAGCTGAATTCAAAATTCTAGTGCAGACGTAACTATCTTAGCTGTCGCTATAGCAACGAATGCAGTTTTAAAAAAAATTGGGTTTTTACCCATTGGCAGATTCAAAGGGCCTATTTGATTTATGGGCTCCAGAACTGATAGTGCTCCGACGTCTCCCTCCGTATCAAGGCGTCAAGTAATAAACGCCAGTGAAATCGAACATATGGATTGTTGGACGACGATCGAATACCATTATCATCGAAGTAATTTTAAACAAACAGTTTTAAATGTAAAAATATGTAACGTACTGCGTGTTGATTTTGCACGAAACAACTAATAACACTCGGTTCTGTGAGAATAGTCAGCAGTTTGTAATTCACTTCTCCATGGTTATGAGGGGCATGGAGTTAGATAGAAGAAGCGGTTTCCTAACACATTTTTTCTGTTAAACATAAGTGGGGTATTATAGAAACTTGTATACGTAATTTTATATGAAACAGTCGTGTAACCGCGTGGATTGAAACGCCAATTAAAATCAGTTTATCGTTGGTTACTGACAATTTGACAGTAGAGTAAGTTATTCAACGGAATTTCTCGTAGAAACGTGGAAAGACCGGTCATTCGCATTTTCCTTTCTATTCACTATGTTGATATCATCTATAATTTTAATCGTTTTGACTTCAGTCATTCATCTGTTTAGCGGTTGCAGTATTCATGGAACATGAGCTTTTGCTCTACACTCGTTTGAATAATGGTATACTCAATGTCTTTCTAAAATGGTTTAATTAATTTGAAACATTGAGTTCCCTTAATCCATTTAGTCAAAACAGAGAGAAGACATATATTGCGAGATGTTAACATTTCGATTTACTCTCATCAGTCGCCAACGTAAAACTAGCAGTTTTTATACAAACTGCGTATAGCAACAACAATTGAACGAACCAACCACATAGTTCTGACCTTTCACGTTCTAATAGTTCAATCAATTCCACTGCAATGAGATTGATTGCGTCAGCGCCTTCTGCGCACACAAAACTGGTCGATGTTGTTTGATGAGCATTGCCTCGCTAATCGCTAACAGTTTCGGGTTGCGATTATGTAACAATATCTTGAACGATTTAACAGGGTCAACTAGGTGACCGGTTGCTAAAATATGTTTGGCGATCGATGAAACTGGGGCCTTCGAGCTTGTTACTGTCAATAGGTCGTTTTTTGATATTGCCGTTGTTGTTGCTATACGCAGTTTGTATAAAAATTGCTAGTTTTACGTTGGCGACTGATGAGAGTAAATCGAAATGTTAACATCTCGCGATATATGTCTTCTCTCTGTTTTGATTAATTAATTTGGCTGTATAATGTCCTCGTCTGCCACGAACTGTAACACTCCTATCTTTATTTTCATACAGCAACTGAGGATCATCACCGCTGATAACGAGTCCAGTTTCCAGCTAAACCCAGAAGGTACTATTTCCAACTATTTTAGTGTTTCCGAGGTGCTTGGTTCAAGGTCAGTTTCTTGATTATGTATCTTTATTGCTATATTCTGTGCATTTATCAACTTGCGGTTCCCTATTGTAATTTTCTCCACCCATTTCGTTTACTTTCATTCACCTCGAATTGTATCTCGGCTGAGCATCCGGTTTTTGGGTTTCATTGACTGTTGTTATGTCACCAGAAAAGAGCTGAATGAACATGTTCTTGATCATGTACCCGGTTTATAATTACATATCCAATGCGTGTACACTGTCCATCAGCTGAACGTAAAAAACTGACCCTGCTTGTATTGTTCACATTCATTTATGCAAACAGCTCTTTTACTAACAACGTTTTGTCCACGAAAATATGCAGACCTACATTTATCGTGTTAGTCTTTCGCATGGCGCGCACTCATGACTAGGATGAGTTGAGAGTTGTCATTCTAAAAATGGACAGTTGCCGAATATCACTTCAGGCGGAGAAATGAAAACGCAGTTATCAAATTGTTTTGTGCTAGTGTATAAATCTGCTAAAGGGTTAATGGCTTCTGGGTGCACATAATGCAAATGATGTTCGTTCAATCACTGTGTTTTGCTAGCCAACGGAAAGTTTATAATCTGCACTATTCAACACGTTGTTGTTCTAACATGTATAAATTTCAACTCGTTGAGAGGCCGTCTCCCTGTCCAACTGGGTACGATGTTTGGAAGCTGTTTGTTTTCCGAAACACTCTTCAAACCATCCATACTTGGGTGCATTCCGTTATATTAGCCTGTCAAACTAAATTTTCCCCTGGGAAACGCACTCGTTTTCTTAAATGGGTTGACGGAAGACAATATGGCACATGATTTGTGATCTGCCCTGTACTCGCAATCGACCCGGTGAATGAACAACTTGACCACATACGAGACTACACTTGTGTGTGTGTGTGTCATACTGAAAATGAGCATGAATTGACAGCTCAATGTACCCTGTATTATCCAGTCTCGCTTACGATGCTACGTAGCGGGTTGCGAAGCTGGACGAAGTACGTGTGGGAATATAGGAAACTTCAACGTCTAGTACATTCCATCGAAAGATGATTTAATGTCCAGTCACAAAGTAAAACTGACCGAACCAGCTTGTAATCTGATTGTTGGTCGATTCTCAAGCTGGGACATATTGACTAAACGTCCGAGTTCAAAATTGGCAAATGCTGTATGGTTTTTCCGTACCTGAGTTTTTCTAGTTGCTATCTCTATGCCGTTGGCAGTTGAACATCAATGTGGAACGGTGATATAGTTCAGTGAGTTTCCTTTTGTTATTTTGCAATATATCTTCGAAGTATGCGAAGGAGATCTTTCGGTGCAGTTTTCATGAGCCACTAGGTTTGTCGTTCACTTACTTAGGGATACAGTAGTTCACGTCATACTAAAATTTTTTTTGCCTTGATCGTACCAGAGAAGTATCTGATGCATTTATTTCTAATTGCAGAAAGGTGTTCAGCGTAACATTTTTGTTGAAGATCAACTGTTGCTCCTTATAAATACATTACACTTTGGATTTCTTACTTACAACAGTCTTCAAAATTTTTTATAGTTAATATGAGTGGCAGAATACAAGATTGCTCATATGCCTCAAGAAGATGTTTATGACTGTAAAGAAAATGGACGTGACAGCCAGGGATGCATAGATATTACCTAGAGGCTACAGACAATCAAATCAATTGCAGAAATTTTCTGTGAATACTCATCCAGAGTAGATTAAAGTACCATTTTCTTCACTTACGACATAATTTTGTTTCGGACGTGTTGTTTGTAGTGTACGCTGCAATTTCGTATACGGTGTTCTGTACTAAAGCTTTGTTAACGAGAAACGTTCAGGCACGTTTCTTATTGCGCCGTTGTGACAACGAAATCGCTTCTCCTAGGTAACAAGTATTTACATTCTCCTTGTTCATAACGCGTCACACTAAACCATAACACGGGTTGACTTTTGATTTGTTCTATCTCATCGTGTCCTTTTTCGACTACATGTTGTCTCCGTGTACTTTTGCTCTCAGAATGTATACACAAATCGTTCTTATGTCGACAGCTAGGTTGTTGTTTGGCATTTGTTACAGTGGTTGTTGTTAGCTCTTCAAGGGGCTTCTGTCCCACTGAGGGAACAGTAAATCTGCCATAATCAACGAATGGCTACGCTCACATATTAGCAACTTGGCATGTCTACTGGGCGTTATCAGGCCAGGGTTTGTAGGTTTCCATTTTTGTCTCCACGTCCGTTTCATACTACAAAACACTGTTCCATTCTGTCAATTTATAACGACTGTCATCCAGTAACTGGTTAGCCTTCAGACCAATAATCCTTTCTTGTATAGCTCTTAAGAAGGATTTTCTGGTACATTTTATGTTCGTTTAGCACATTCATTTCTTTCAACCAGATAACAAACACCTTTGCGTTTGATAATAATCTCGCCCTTCTCATTTTTGAAACAATTAGTTCCCTTCAAAAGTTTGAACAAAACGGTTTTCTCATTTTTGCTTAGATAACCGTTTTCACATTACGGCGGACTGGCGAAGTTTGTTTTACCCTGTTGCCATATTGTTCGTGCAGAATGTAACTGCACTGATCATAAAAAGCCATAGAAGTGGTAGTTTGTTATCTGCAGCTGTACATGTTATGAGGTTTACTGTTCACCGTGTCTTTACTGAACATTTGACTCCGATACTCACCTCATTTTTCTCTTGGTGTTATTTACTGATTCCATAAATGATCTTTTATCGTCTCTGGTTCTTCATTGTGGCTTCTATCTAATGACTCCATACCTGGATAAATCTGGTCATGAATCGTCTGTTCGAAAGTGGGGTTTACATCCTGGCTTTTCTCTCTCATGATTTTACCAGTACGTCTGCGATCTTGGATAAACCGTGGTTTCCTTCTAGTTGACTTCTTTGTCTACTCAAGTTCAGACGTTTAGTAATATGTAGGTTGTGTTACTTGGTGGCGCACACGGTGATGTTTATCCCATTCACTGTCAGAAACGTTTCAACGCGGAAGGGGTAAAGTAAATGTCTAACAAATTTCATATCAGCAGGTACATTCGGTGCTTTAATCTAGGGCGTCTGTAGTTGTAAGTTCATTTTAATAAGCTAGCCGACACAATGATAAGGATAGCAAGTTTAATATCAATAAGATGTTGCAGAAATATGTTTAGTTCATTGATAGATAGAGTGAGAATAACAAAACGTTACGATCTTAATTCAATTAGAAAGCTGGTGAACCAGAGTGTACTGTCCATGTGACAGGACACTAATGAATTTCGGTGGCCCTCAGTGAAATCGATCCGACTCCGTTTCCGAAAATTCACTTTTACTCCCAGTCTATAACCAACTCAATGTACAACTTGTTCAACCTTTTTAAATAGTACGAAATACTCTGGCAGGAAGGATTTAGAACATTTCACTCATATGTCCCTGACTGTGGGATTTACGAAATGTTATGTTTAATCAGTGTCTAGATCAGCGGATAACGTTTAATCTTTTGTGACCTTGAAATGATGGTCAATTCGTACCACATGTCGTCGACCGGTTTGTCACTTCCTCCTCGCAGTGCTTCAATATTTGGCTATTGTCTAGTCAATCACTTCACTAATGTTTAGGATGTGACACAAACTAACCAGTGTTTTGAATCCGATCTCTAGATTGGTCTTATTTCCATGTGCACGTACAACACGTTCTAGGCACAATGGCCACGTGATTTCTAATGGTCTGCATGTGCTATGTTCACAATATCACATGTATTGACATATGTGCTAACCAAGTCCGATTGTTTCAGTGTAACACATTTTGTTGACTGCATGAAGCAGCACGACATAGTAATTGTCATGTTTCTTTTTGCCATTTTTCTGTCCAAACTACACGATGTGTGCGTGTGAGTTTCTGTTGATTCATGCCATTGATCCGCAAGTCTGAGCTTGAAATCGACGATTGTAGCGCAGCGAATCCGTGTTTTATGATTTGAAGAAGCTAACACTGGCAGGGACATCATCAAAGGAGAATAGTTTAGTCTGTGGGCATAGTGAATAATGGCGTATATCTCCGGTTATTATTTTTGTCACATTCACCAGATATCTGTTAGAAACACTACATGTTTTTCGACCGCTCCTTGTTCAAGTTTATGTCAGCCTTCTTCTCTAATGAAAAACAGAGTTTCAACTTAAAAATTACCTCCGGTTACTACTCACTATCTAAACACTCCTAGGCAGTCAAAGTAGTCTAGCGTGTAACTTCTAATCACTTCATTCGCCTGTGTGATCTATTCGTTTCTGCAATCGTTCAGTCTCTATTATTACTTTCTTGACCAGCTTTGTGTGTAAACCATACCATCTCGTCAATGTATTTGTATTCCATTCAGTTTGTAATTATATATGAATTAATATATTCGTTCGATCCTATCGAGTGACCTTTTGTAATCAAAGGTATGCTATTTAGGTGACTCTAAGATCTCAGATGTATTAAAATTTATGTTTTGCTAGTCCTTACGTTTTCTGTTAGAAAGAAACAGACATGCCCGCTTTTCTCCATGTATTCTATGTATTGTTTCATTGCTGTTTTCATCTTTCTTTTACTCTGATTTTGTTTTATAGTGGCACCTTTATCGGTTTGTTCACTGGGCGTCTACGTGTCGAGGCGAATGAAGAAAGTTTCAAGCATGCTCGCGAAGGTCTCATCAAAGATGTTGAACAGAATCGACAACAGAAGTACCTCACTCGTTCCAATACGCTCACATACACACACTTACAGATTGGAAATGCTCATGTATCAGGCGGAATCAGCCAGTTTGTTGAAAACGGAACGTATAAAAAAAAGTCAGAAGTAAGCCATTCTAATTTGAGTGACTGCGAGATCAGCCGTATTTAAAAAAATGAATCGTACCTGTTTCAGGTAGTTGATAGATTTTGCCTAATCTATCCCGAACTTGAGGTGCCGCATGTTTATTGTACGATCGGATAACGTCTCATCTACATGCATTCGCACATAAGTGGTCTCTAGCTTGATCAAATGGTATTGTGGCTTTGGTTTTATCTCGATTTTAAATTGTAATTGTCGGAAAACGAACTAAGGTGAAATATTCATAATGGATGACGGATACGACTATCGGGTGAACGATAATCCCTGTTAATTTCCAGTCGTTTATGCAATAGAAAGTGGTTGGTTCAGATGACTCTATTCAGGGTGTTCGACTCAGCAGCCTTCTTTGAGAAAAAACGTTATATGAATGTATTATAGGAGTCACTCAAGGGTCTTGATCATTTGGTAGTGAGAGGCTAACCTAACCTGGAAATTAAGTTTTAAGGCTACATCAGACTTCTGGGCGTGAAAGCTAGCCATTGCCTAGAGAAATTTATGACGATTAGGGAGGCTTTGGTTTTGAGTTCTAGACGGAGGCTGAGGTAATTTTCAGACCGAACAGGATACTGCAATCATTTCGTGAAAAGACTTCATTCCATATCATCACCTCTGTCCGAGTAGCTTCACAAGGACAGGAAGTTCATACGGATCGACAGTCAGTAGAGATCTGACGTCCACAGGACAGAAGTATTCAGTCGCTGAACAGAAATGATTAGCACTAGACGAATGAAAGCCGTACCTGTTAGGCTAACAGTTTCATCATCATCATCACCATAGCAGCCATGAGCCTGCCTAAAAGGTACTGTGGCTCGGGCCGCCGCTCACCTCAACAGTGGAATATCTTGGAAGAAAACGTTACCAAGAAGGTCGAAAATTAATAAAAGACTAAACGGAAGAAGTAGGAATGCTATGGATGCAGGTACGCCATTGACTGCGACATACCACCATCTCGGATAGCGTCTCTAACCAGCGGTTTGAGTGATCACGAGGACCCCATCCAGGCAGACGACATCTGTCCAGTTTCCTCAATGGAGCAGTCAAGGTTTTCATATTTCGTGATCACGTTGTTGCTTAACCACCACGCGGTTTTACCCAACTGTTGGTGGTCTCAGCATATAATGCCCGGTACGATAAACGATCAGCTGGCATGCGAAGTACGTGATCCAACCATCGCAAGCTGTGCAACGTGATTAGTTGACCAATTGATGGCGCATCCCGAGCGTTCCGAAATACGCGCCGGCGAACTGCCACATTGCTCACGCGATCAGTTCACTTAATATGAGCCAACTGGCGGAGACAACGATGGTCAAACACAGCAAGCCTGTTGATATCTTCCTTGCGAACAGGCCACGTTTCCGAATCATAGAGCAAAATGGAGCGCACACAGGCATTATATACCCTTTCTTTAAGCGACAATCGGACGTTTTTTCGACGCCACAGATGACGCAGTTTGGCAAAGGCATCTCGTGCCCACGCGGCTGGTAGTGCGTCGTACAATTCTACGAGTGCAACTGCTTTTCGTCTGACTGCTCCCTTTTGGCCTGTCTGACAAGACTGCACCTGGAAGGACCGGAGTATTAGTCAGCATAGCGCGCTGAATCAAAACAACACAGAAGCCCGACCATCTCGTCAAGGTAGCAGTATTGATCCGGGCTAACATTTTCACGTGGAGACGGACCACCTGCCTTCAGTGTGAAACGAAAGAGTAGGAAATGTTTAGAAAGTCCGTGCAAATGAAACAAGAGTCAAAAGAATGTACACCGTTTAAAAATATATCGCAAAATGGATTAGGGAATAATAGGGGTTGTCCATCATTTGTTGAATCCTATTAAAAAATACATCCGTCTAAAAATTCTGATGTTGAAGGAGTGGAGTAGCAGTTACATCCTTGCCAACCCCAATGAAATATTGGTCACCAACTGTTTCTGGGCACATAGATTGAGATTCAGTCGTTCTATCAATACGACTCCCGCAATGTTGAGCGCCCGCTTTCAAATTACTGGCGAGTCGTGTGACAATTCTCTTGATGATGGTTGGCGATCTGGCGAAGGGCGAAGTGACTCCAGTAACATTAATTACATAAACGTAAGGCACTCGCTTCACACTGGCGGAGGATTGATACTAAATGTGCGAAAGTATTACTACAGATTGGCGATGGAAAAAACACTCTTTCATGGTAATTGTTCAGAGACAATTGAGGTGGTAGCTGGCAGCAACTTTTGACGAAGAGTCATACGCTGGACGCTCGGAACGTAACTACTGGCCTAAACGAAGACACTGAAGGAAGTTATAGTCTCTTATGTACTCACCTGCCAACGATCTCAGTCACTGATAGGCTACAGCGGAGGATCTCAGTAGCTTTTACAACTAATCTGTTTTCAAAATCAGGAAATTATGGTCATTGGATATTATGGGCTATTTCTCATTTAGCTTGTCCGTTGGACTGAAGCGACTGGAGTTACACATACAGTGGGAAACGTGATGAAATTTGTAGCAAATGCCGTAACGATTGACAGGAGCCATACTTTGCAAACGGAATTTTTTAACCGCATCTACGACGACTAGACATCAAATTCACTCAAAACACGTACGGATGCGCTGATTGAGAGCAACAACCGAAGATGAATTATCGAAAACATATGTTCGCCTTTATGTTTTCATTCTCATTATCGTAATGGGCATATTTGAAACGACTCAAGGAATCGTTGGTAATCAGTGTGACGATTTTGAATCTGAAGTGATATGATCTACATGGGAAGTGAATCGGAACAGAATCACTGTTGCTAAAACCAACAACCGGACGGTTGGGAAATTCGTCTTCAGATGACACTAAGCCATAGGACCTCTGGGTGAATTAGCGTTCGTACTACTGAGTGGTGCTAACGAGTAGTATAACGTTAAACTGAAAGAGTGCAACATACTGAAGCTAATGTCTAGACGGCGAAAACAAAGGGCGAAATTTGGGGATGTGTAGATGTTTTGCGTGGAACGTCTCAGCAAAAAGCCATCGTTTTCAGCCATAGCGGAGAATACAGAGCTATGCAAGTTGTGCAATATATATATTTAAGTATTTAAAATGGGGCACGCACTGAGTAGTGAACGATTTATTTTGACGTTTCAAATCCACACTAGGATCCGTTATCAAACAAATAAATATGTTGGAATGAGATTGTTCTGCCATTCACCGTGTTCGCCTGTCGGTCTGTCTTCGTTTGTTTTTCGTTTCAGTGTCAACGATGCTGACGTAGTGGTTGTCTATATCTACGTGTCGACTGAACGAATTGCGCGAATAGAGAGCCTCTAATACAAGCCGTTCCCCTTTCATCCTTGCCCGTGCGGCCATTTTCGCATGATTTTTGTTGTCTTCGTGGCCTGTGTCCGCGCAGTGGTGCCACAGTTGTGATCTAGGGTCGGCTCGTCGCATCGCCAGTTTGTGTTCGTGTACACGTCTGCGAAGCTGTTTACCTGTTGGTCACACCCCAGGCACGGAATCGCGTAGACCACGCCAGACTGTTCGTGTGGTTCCACACGAGCCTTAGCGTTCACCAAATCTGAACGGAGTGTTGAGTTTGGCTTGTGTGATATTTGGATGCCCAGTGGTTAGAACATCCTTTGTGCTGCGTCAGATTTACCGTTAATATATGGCACTGTCATTCGCATTTTGGGTTCTGTACGTTCAGTTCTTTTGAAACCTCCGATAGATGCCTTTATAGAGCTACTGGGGCATCCATTAGAAGTGAATAGTTTGAACAGGTTCTTTCGTTCTTGTCTTCTGAGTCCAGCAGAGCTACAGTGCGTATCTGCACGTCGAAATAATGTTCGCACACAGCTTTTAAGTTGACAGGCTGGATGATTGCTATCGTTGTCGGTTTACGATAGACAGTAGTTTCAAGTTTACCATCAGGTCTTCTTATGACCGATACATCGAAAAACGCCAAACGCGAATTTTCTTCCTATCCCCGTGTGATGGTTATTCCATCTATTACGTTATTCAAACAACTGTGGAATTGGTCAAGCTGAGTACGAGGTAAAACAGCAAATGTGTCATCCACATATCGAAGCCACATTTAGGTTTGAATGGCTGAAAGGCTTGACACTCGAAGTGCTTCATTACGGTGTCTGCAAGTAATCCTGATAGACTTGAGCCCATTGGTGTGCCTCTCTTCTGCTGGTAGACTCGGCCGTCAAATTGTTGGTAAGTCTTCATGCAAAGCTCCACTAACTGCATCCATTCTTTTGGAGAAAGATTCGTCCTATTGCGAAGGCTATTGTCCTCATATATCAGGAGCTTCAAAATTTCTATCGCAAGTTTCTTCGGTATGTTAGTGAAAAGCGACGTAAAATCGAAACAAACCAGTGCATCATCTTCTTCCAATTCCAGGCTCTTATTCTGTCTCAAGAAGTCAGTCAAGCTGTTTGCGTCATGGTTATCGTGAGGCAAGCATGGTCAGAGAATACGAAAAAGGAACTTCGCCAATTGGTAGTTCGGGGCCGTCCTTGATGCAGCGATTAGTCTCAATGGTACTTGATCTTTGTGGACCTTTGGTAGCCCGTATAATCGTGGCACTGGTCCCTCAATAGGTCTAAGGTATTTAGCCTGTTCTTCTGTAATTGATTTCTTTTTCTTGAGACTTGTCACAGTTTTGGTGATTCGGGCCCTCAGACCTTTTGTAGGTTCTCCCATGACATGCTCGTACGTTGTGGAGTCTCTTAACAGATGGTTCACTTTGTCTTTATAATCGTGTCTATTCAATACGGCTATGGCGTTCCCTTTGTCTGTGGGTAGGATGGCGATTTGATGGTTCTTCTTAAGTGTCATCAGCGCTTTATTTTCATTAGTTGTTAAGATGTTTGTTGGTTTCCGATTGGCCAGGTGTTGACACATCTTGGTCCTGACAGACTGCTGCATTTGCTCATCTAGACCACTGCATTTCAGTCCCGATTCATGCAACAAATTCTGTCGTGGGTGCGTCTGCATAATTAAATTTCAAACCTTTTAACAGAACAGCCTTTTCGTTGAGTGTCCACTGATGGTCTGATAGATTGTATATAGGTTCGGTGTTTTGTTTCTTGGGCAGACTGAGGCGCTGGAATTTTTGATTCGGTCGATCTTTTGTTTTTGTTGCAGTTTATTTCACCTATTTTGCAACTGATATTCAGCAGTAAACAATGTTTCCAGTCAAGGGCGGTTTGCGAACAATGCAATGTTGACCGTACTAAAATCTTTGACCATGATTATGTGCTTTCGGTCTGGTTTATCGCATTCCGTCAACGAGCGGACAATGCGTGATCCGGTTTGGCGTTGTGAGCATCTGACTTAAACCTAAATTTATGTGCATTGTCAATGTCAGGATGTAGTACGTTGTCCTGAACTTCAGCCTAATTTTCCCTACATAAGGGGCAATCAACCAATGACCCGCCAAAGCTAGGTGGAAACATTGGTTGACAAGTCGAGAACCGCGTGCTATGCTCATTTTCTGGAATGTGACCCATGCGGCTCATTTGACTTGAAATTAATGAATATAACGACTGATCGATCTCAGTGGTCTGAATCTCTGTCGTTTCACGTTTTCCGTTGCGGTAAAATCCACAATCTGGTTAGCTGTCTTGCAGAAACCATCCACCCTCATTCACATCCCGTTGTTCGTTTTGAAGATGTAACCTCCTTCAAATGGACTGTTTGTCTTAACTCCCAAAGGTCTTTACCGAAACCGGATTTAGTGTTCTTGATCGTTGTTTCACCGCACGGTGTATCTGATCATTTTGCCAAAGATTTTGTTGCAATCCTTTTCTTGATGTCACTAGAATTATCGTATTTTTTGTAGAAGTCACTTTGGGTTTTATTATTCTGTACAAGTTCTTCTTTTTACGTCACAAAATTTTCGCTACCGTGCTATGATTATTTTAGATCGCCAAACTCTAGATAGGCGTATTCTCTTTACCCAAGACTAGAACCAACAATTCTGTATTCATTGTCGTCATGCTTTTGCTTTATGAAGTTCTTATGGTTTATCTTCAACTTTGATCACAGGCTATGTAAGCCATCCACTCGCGGGAATACAGACAGTCATCTAACACTTTAAAATGTAGAGTTTAAAATCTAGATGATTTCGTCATGGCTTGAGACCGTGGTAAATGACGTCGTATTTGTTGTGACTCAGTCTACTTTCGGTATTCAATTCAGACACATCTGTGTTTGTTTTATGATCGTTTTTGGACTCCTATCCGGTTAATATTGACAGGCTACCTTGGGACTCTCGCAGTAAATAGAATGGTTTGTCTTTTCTCTCAAAACGTTGTCACATTGTTCGCCGTACCATATAAAACTGTCATCGTACGCTTGCAAACACTTAGCGTTAACAAATACACTCCAGGACAAAGTTACACACTTACTTCATCTTTTACAAACATCACCCCTAGTTTGTCTACTTCGCCCACTTTTTGCAACAATCGGGCGAATACCACTATTTGTTGAAATAGCCGTTTCGAAAATCAGTTGCCCACAGAAGTTTGGAAAATGTCATCCGAAGCCACTGCTGTGCTATTAGGCTAAAGCGGTAGTCCAGCGTTATCAGGTAATGTAGACGTCAGGTACTTTTGGAACCGGATATCCGTTATCAACTAGTCCACATTCCGGTCGTCGGATCACTTTGATCTAGGCTCGGACTCATTGTCATATGAACTGACTAATTTAGAACAAAGAAAAGTTTCAACATTCCAACAGATGCAGCTGAGTTTCCCTCGATAAAGTAACCGTTTCCACAGAGCACAGGACGGTATGCGTGGAGGTATTGTCATGCTGTAAAATTGCAATCCTTTGCCAATTTACAGAAATGAGGAGCAATTGAAGGTGTTTCAGCACCTGAATGTGAGTCGGCGTCCTGCTCAGCATCTAATTTATTCGGTTCGCTCGTATCAGTGACCGCAAAGGATACTCACACAATCAGCGAACCTCCGTCGTGAATGTATCGGTTGAAACACAATTCCTATTCGCGGAACCCTTAATTGTAGTAGTTCTCTGTCTTACACCTACTGGAATGAGCCTTTTTCTGATCACTAGAGCAAACTGAATGCTATTACTGGGTCCAAACAATGTATTTTAGTTTGTATTGAGCTGGTGCAAATTCTTATGATCTGATCAAGAGGCGCTGTTTAGTTACACGGTATAGATGTCTACCTAACACTTCTTGTTGCATTATATGATAACCTTATCGTTTTGACAAGATTACACAAAGTCCTCTTCGGTAAACCTGAACGCGCTGTCCTTTGACCTTCTCCAAACCTCCAAACTCCGGTGGCAATTCCGTTCATACTTAGTTTCAACTGTTGAAATGCCAGTGTCTTCTGTCTTTAGGGGCAGCCCACCTCCTTGTGCCATGATGTGGACAGTATGAATGCCAAATGCAGTTCTATTCGCACGGGACTTGGTCATATAACATGTAGTTCATGCCCAGACTATTTACATTGCTGTCCGGCTACTGCATTATTGACCAATTGAAGTATCCCGTCCGATTCTCAAAGCTCCTGCCATCTGCGTGACCGGTTGATGTTAGATCGGTGATCAGCTGGGAAACATCATGGAACCATGGGGTGGCCGCATAGTTATATCGCGGCTATGTTTCACACGTTTTTGCATTACTCATTTTCCTGAAGTCTGTACGAATAAAATTTAGCCTAGTGTTTGTTCGTCAGCTAAGTAAAATGATCATTATTGCCTCGTCACGAAAGCCGAAATTTCTGAAGGACAGAGTGCCCGTATGGTTTTTGCCGCGACTGCGTATGCGGTTCGCGATCACGTATTGTTTCTGGCGCATGGAAGTCCCAGTTGCTCTGACACAGAAAAGTCTTGTATTTGATCGCGGCCACTATTCCATCCGGTTTCGGCCCAAAACATAATGCTTGTGTTAGACAGATGGCGTATACGTACGCGTGCATTTATCATGCAGATCGAACTCTCGCGCAGTTGATTTGTGTTCAAATTGGCACTGTCCATTGATTGTACATGTCCTAATTGATCCGCACGTTGTCTAAACCAGACTCGTTACTCCGTTGAACGCACGGGTTCTACTGTCATTCTGGATAAACTGGTGTTGGGTGTTCTCATTCTAAGGGCTCAACTAAGAGGAAACACGCACACGAATTTAATGTTGTTCAGTCAAATTGTATGTAAAAATTGTTTTATATTAGACAGCTTTTGATGAATTTCCAGAAATCCGATGATCTATTGTACCATTTGTTTGCATATGTATATTGTACAAGCTTACAGACTCCAGCTGTGCGCACCAGGGACGTGTGGTTGTTAATAGCAACAGAGTCCAATGTAATTTACATTCTGTGCATAATTGTAGTGAACGAATGCACACACTAGTTTCCAAGTCCATAGAAGGCAGTCACACATTTTTATTCGCCTTGCAAAATACAATTAAAACGCAGGTGATAGCTGTAAACTGATACGTTCCACAATCATGAGATTGTTATTGAAATTCTTCGAAAGAGTAGACTATTTGAGCGTTTAGGGGAAATGGCTGCTGTGATCGTGTAACGAAGCAGACATGTCTGTTGTTTATGGTTCTTATCATGAGATTATTCACGTGCTATACGTAATCCACTGTGACAATGCGTTCTATCATTTGTACAGACGTTTGCTCCAATTATTTCCGCCTGAGCTTAGTCTGCCTGACAGTATTCAACCTGTACGCATTGTACAAGGCCTGTAAGACTACTCTTAACCTTGCACTGTTAGCATTGTTAGACTGATACTAGTTTCTGTTGATTGTTGCTTTGTCTACTGCACAACTGTAGACCGATGGGATTTTGTCCATTTGCCAATTAGTTCACTCATTCAGAATGACCGGAGGTTGACTCGAAGGCACTGT
>JTDE01003428.1:37887-81532 GCA_014338405.1 Paragonimus skrjabini miyazakii
CATTTTTAGTACAACCTAATACATATACCATCAGTCAGTTTTTCTTATTCGTTACTTGAACTAGCATCGTCCATATTATATTGCACCGCCACAGCCGCAAAGTAATACAATTCTCACTGTCGCTTTATATATGCTACGCCCGTGCCTCTTCGTCTTCAGTTTTTTTAGTTTAGCCAATACCGCTCTAGCCCTAGAGATACGGGCTTCTATTTCATTCCTAACACCTTCACGGTTCCCCGATGATACAACTTCCCAAGCACACAAACCGGTCAACAATCCCCGTACCATCATTTTCCAACATTAAATCTATGTGGTCTTGCAGAAACACTTTACATTTTGAGGTTGCAAAGTGCATTCTGAAAAATTTAGCAGCATGTGAAATAGCGTCCAACAGTGTCTATACTACTTGGAAGTCGTCTAACTACAACACTGTAAAGACAACAACATAATCAGGATCAGTCAGTCTTTCACCAGGTTGGAGTTCCACCTCAACATTTTGTGAGTGTCGCATAAAGTCTTCACTTATTTCATTCAAGATAACTGATAAGGAAAAGTGGCGACAGTGGACGACTCTGACGTACGACGCTCCCTTGGCGCTGAATCTGTCCGACAGCTCATCGCAAACCTCAACGTGACCTGAAGTTTGGGAACAGATCGCCAATAGTATGTTCACTTATTTGTTCAGTACACCTCTGTGCTTAAGCCACTCTGAAAGTGTAAACCGGTTCACTGAATCCAGTCTAAGTTAACATTATGTGAAAAACGTTAGCAATCGTTCATCATGTAACATGTTAAATCGAATCTATAATCAGTGGAAGTGGATGGCTTTGAATTTCATTGCGCCCGGAACCATTACCATCGGTGTTATCACTGTTTAGCGATAGAATAACATAAAAACGAGCAAAGTCGACATTAGATTCCTTGTAAAAAGATAGCAGTCACTATTGAGCTTCCTACAGAGTTAACTGCATCTTCTGGATGATGCACAGTACCCAGTAAACTATCTCGGTAACTACCTATTAAGTTCACCCTGTTCCAAGGATTATCATGGATGCAACCGTAGATCGTGCATAACGTCAGCTGTTGAGAAGCTTAATACCAAAGCTTGCCCTGATATTTGTGAAGCCGGTCAAGTGTTACTGATGTGAACTGCTCTGTTCTTATAGGACAGTTTTCTAGGTTTCGTAACGGGATTTGAGTTTGAATATTTATTCACAAGAGTGAAACAAAATTGATCAACTACTTCACTTACATCTGGCTATATGAAATGAATACACTGATATATGGAATAGCTGTAGTAAATACAGCTTCTTTATCATGAACGTGGCTTTGGTGTCAGCAAAGTGAATGCCACCAAGTCTTTGACGTAAAGGTGCGTGATTGTTAAGTGACCTATCTGTCGACAGTACGTGATACTTGCAGTGATACTGTTACAGGCCATCTCTCTAAAGACTTCTCGTATACATCGTGCTTCGGAAGCAACTGTCGTAGAAACAGAAAAAAGTGGAAGCAGAAATGTGTAGTAAAAGATATTTGAATAATGGATTTGAACAACAATAATTAAAATGCTCAATCTGACGCTAGTGCATCTGAACATTTAGCTAATGCAAAAGCGTCAGAAACTCAATTTTTTTAATGGTAAGATTGGCTTTATCTAATGATAGTCGCGGAATAATGAACAGGCTGTTGCTTACGTACACGTGTGAATTCGTATGGTTATCTGTTCTGTTTCGTCTTTATAAACGTGTACTGGAATGATATTCCAATTGGTTTGTTATGTTGTAAAACGAGGTCTTATAAGTTTGGAAGAAGGTAATGAATTTTGAAGTGATTTTATTGTGTAAACCTTGTTATGAATAGTCACGCCAGTTCTCTTAGAGTTTCTAGTGTTATACCTTCTTAGGCTTGTTACTGAGTGTTAAACGTTCTAGGGAGTAATGTCAACAGTGTGTTTGTCGAACATGAGTCACAAAACTTATATTGTACAGTTGTTTACAACTTTCTTTATCACCTACACTTGACATATTTTACGATATTTATAAGCATTGTTTTATCAGCCGTAAGCAGTTATATACTAGTAGTGATTATGAATACTCGTGCTCATGTGTGGATATTGTTGGTATTAGGTTGTTCTGTAAACTGTACGTTTTGCTTGTGAACGTTCTAACATCGGCCTCAACTACCTCATCTGTACACTATCATGTGAAATGAACTGTTCGTCTTGAAAGTTCTGTCTGATGGTATGCAGTGACTAATGACCAGAAATTGAATGATCAAGTTACTGTATACAAAGTTGAACTGACGAAAATTCTTCAGTTTAAACACCAGGTCCGAAGAGAAAAACACAAAACCAACAACAATAGTGTTATTTTATGAATGCATGAGTTTGTGTTGTGTCCACGTTGCTGTCTTATCTTTGTTTTTTTCTTCAAGAACTGCAATTCTCGTCCGTTTCAGTTTAGGAGTGATGTGAACACGTTAAGTTATTGCCTGACCTAATCCGTGCATTTTGCTCGAATCATTGCAGTTGCCCTGTCTTCATAGATGTGTGTGGACACCATTGGTGTTATGCTTTGCTTTTCGAATTTAAATGCGGATTTTCTAGCTTACTTTCAATTATGGCTTTGGCCTACTGAGAACCTGATTGTAGAACTTCGGTCCTTAAACCTCATCATGGACTACTCATGCACCCTCTACTGTTTTACCATTTCCCTCTCTAAACTCGGTAGCGAGGATAACTCTGGTCGCGGTCTTTTTATTGTGTGGCTTGTGGATGAGTCTACTCAAGCTAACTGTTAGATTGATTTTATCTTTTATTCAATTCCACACAGACGATTCCGGACAATCCATCTTTGTTTGGACTCACTGTGTAAACGTTGAAAGTCACTATCGTGGTGTCCATTCAACTCAGTGTTTAGCATATGCTCTTCGGTTAGTCACGGGAACCATTTCATGTGTATACACGTTTTCTTCCGATTGTGTCTTTGTCAATCATCGAACGTGAGCGACCACTCATATACATGTTGATTTGCGAGAACACTTATCCCACTGGCATTCTCCCAATCGGTTTGTACGATGAAGTGGCCCCAAAGCCTTGAAAATCAACCTTCTTGCTACAATATCCGAACAATTAGTCGTTGGCGCGCTGCTTCAAATTCGGTTCTAAATCTCACGTTCTAAACCTCTGTTTTTTTTATAAAAAAAAAACACTTCGTGGTAGTGTTTCACTTTTTGCCCGTCCTCGTGACAGCCCACATTTGTACGCATCTGTCTTACCAGGACTACTGCATCCGCTCGCCAAAATGACCTATTTCATACCATTTGTACTGTAAGTGTCACTTCTGTTTATTCATCTGTATGTTGATTGAACGTGTTGGATTCATTTCTCTCTGCGGTAGGTCCAGGGTATTGTTTGTTGGCTGTACAAAACGCCTTTTTCACATCACTCACTGTAGTGTTTTTGCGTGCAAACGTGTGCTCCTTGAACCATGTGTACATAGTTTTTTTAATTCGCCAAAGTCATTACATTTCAGATCTGTATTACTGGTTAAAATGCTAGATATTTCGAAGTTGTCAGCCAATGACATGTTGGCCTTGCTGCTATATCACACACACACACACACACACAATACGTTTGGCGAAATCAGATTATTTGCGAGGCAGCCGTCTAGCGAACTTGAGCGTTCAGGTCCAAGTTCTGGCTACCCCAGAAACTTCTAGTTAGCCTTGCGCAACTGATCTTCACACTTGCCACATAATTGTGAATACATCCATCGTCCGAACACGTACAGCTTACGAAGCTGTACGCGGTTACCGGGTATTGTATGTAAACGTCCCTAAAATTGGAACCTGGCTTGTATATATAAACTCAATTGCTGTCTTTGGTTTTAGTCTAATTTTTGTTGGTGTAACTTCCGTTATCTGTTTCCTGTGGCTTCGTATTAAACTATGACCCAACATTCTTCAATTGGGAGAGAAACTACGTTACAGTGTGTTCCGATAGTCATCTGCGTCTTTGAAAATACCCTCCTCCCTCCCAAGTCCATGCATGATCACATGTTTGTGCACCTCATGTGGCCGCGGTTGTCAAATTTTATACACACTTGATTGATTTTCTACTTCACACCCAAACCGCGTACTGGATATACCTTAGGATCTGGGCTTGTTCCAACACAACGCAGACGATCATCGAATCGCATTGTATAGATCTGAGCATGTTTCTGACTTGGCAATTAACGACAGGAGTTATTTGTGTCGTGTCTGCGTTAATCTCCTTCCGACCAGGACAACGAAATGCCGGATCCTGGTAACGAAGTTTTGTGACTGGCCGTATCACCGTAGAGCGAGTGCGAAATCGGTCACTATCACTGTCTGTTTTACTAGTCAGTGAATACAAAAGAACATAGATACCAATTCTAACAGATTCGAGGTTGGGAAGCTAAACTACACAGAGGCGATAGAATTTGTCTAATTGTTGGGTAACCTTAAATTGGCTGGAAACCGTTATTTGTCTCGCTGTCATTTAGTTGGACGGGAAAATGGACGACAAACGAGGATATTTTGCTAAACTCGTCTCTTTTTCTACAGGGTTTGCATTTCTCTTTATAGATTTGATAGTTGAACATCATTGGTAGCATTGATGTATTGCTATTTAGGATGGTGCTGTTGCTGTTCCAACTAATCCCCATAGACAAAGAGAAACAACCATAAACTGGCAACAGTACTGAGGTCTGCGATACGGTGACTGGTGATTTTGTGCACAGAACTGGCAGAAATTTGTAGAGCTTCCAAGCATGATGTTAGTAATATAAACGTTTAATGAAGTAAACTGATATCGTAATACCGATTGCCCAATTTTGATGTACCTCCTTTGAGTTGCAGATCGATTCTTTTGGATTAATGCCATAAGATGTGCAAATGATGCACGCAGAATAAACGAAAATTTGACCTTGTCTTCAGGAAGCGTAGGCATCGGGTTTCGTTTGGTTGTTTGATTAATTGTGGATAGAGGACGGCAGTTCATAACTAATCTCTGACGCTGGTTAGATATGGCGTCCAAAGTGACGTAGTACGTTCTGTTCCTGTCGTTGGTTCGAGCTCAGCCGAGATTCAGTTTTTTCCACAGTCAAGCCTCTTCTAAATTACGAAATGTGTTCATCCATTTGCAGAACGCAAGGTCGATATATGAGATGTATGGTTAGACACCATTTCGTTCGCTGTTTCTAGTTACGTGCGCGGAATGAAGTGCAAACAATTTGATGTGTGGGCGCCTATAGGCAAATTTTAATGTAATCAATGATTACTCATTCACGTGACCGAGTAGTAAAAATAGATGGGGATGGAGATTGTGGCAGAAGAAGACGTGTAACGTGGACGAAGGTAATAATAAAAGGAAGGTAATTAAATAACTCAATCTATGTAACACACTATCCGGCTAGCTATAAACTCACACTCATCTGTTCCTGAACACGATGGTTCCATAGGATGAACTGCAAGGGCTTTGTTTTCTGACGGATAACACGGAATGCTTTAACACGATCGATTCCGTTATTGGATTCCCGTATTTGCCTTGTAATTGTATTCTCTATTGTCCTACTTTCGGCACTCATAAACCATTTGGTGAGGTGCTCCAACATCCGAGTAAGAAGTACCCTCACTGTGCGGTCAGTGTATTGCAAATATCAAATGCGGATGTATTCGTGAATAATGTTTGATCTGATGAGTATGGGCGTCAAACCTTTTCTTGGAATTGCAGTGATGCGAGTTGTTCGGTTCAACACAACGAGTCCGTTTGATGTAGAAGTGTGATTTAATGCTGCTTTCATTCTTGGCGCTAGAGGGAGTATTACATCCTATTCTTTGTGGGGTGGAGATATGAACACAAGTATCCATGATACCGTTGTGAGTACTAATCGGGAGTCGAATAGCTTAGAATACTTGCAGATGAAATGAATGAGATATCTCTTCTGGATAAAAGTCGGTTGTCCAGCTTTTCAAAAATATACTCATCTGAACATATTCAACGAATTCGCACAAATCTGCTTTTGTATGGGATTTGTACAAAATGGTTAAAGTACAGTAATTGACTGATCCACGTCTCGAATAATATCCATCTCCACATTTAGCGTGTCTAATATCCACAAAGGATATCGGATTTTTCTCTGCGATTGAAATAGCAAATTTAATGTTATGGTACAGGTTGTTGAGATGTGCTCATATTATTTCTATTTGGCTACACGATTTACACACCACAAATATGTTATCAATTTAGACGCTGACACGTCCGATTATATGTACTTCAATTTGCGTATATAATTGAAAAGACGAGACGAAGTGGTACTCACGTATACATGACGGTTTTTGCGTTCTTCAAATTTACTCAGGGACAACATTGTTTCAAGTTTGTCAATATTTAATGGTGAGTGAACACGTGACATTTTGTAGAGTACAGACGGAGTCACTCACTTCAGTATCACATACTGGTTTAGCATTGGCTTTCAACATTTTACCAACTGGTCCACTATCACGGGTACTGTAAACATCCAACGATGGGTTTAACAGGATTGACACGAAATTGGACAGAAACAATACGAAACAATACACCATGTTACGGCCAGCACGTGGTTGATCTTGTCTGCTCGATATAGTTCGCCTGTCTGTTTTCCTTGTCAGACCCTCCAGGAACAAAATCTAGAATTTTTGCTACTTATCTATCGGTGGAGTGCTACTAGGATTTTTTCTCAATTTCGTATAAGCGACAATGCTGTTTATTCCCTTGAAAATATCACGAATCCCGCCCATTGTTTCTATACTATTGTTGTATTTGAGTAGATAGAGTGCAACTATATGGGAATGTATACCATAGTATTTAATATTTCTGTGTTAATCACTTTTCTTGCAAACTTCATGTTAAGATATTTAGTACGATTTCCCCAACTGTTGAGGAAGAGAGGTCGAAGGAATCATCATCAGTAATAGTAGTGGAAAATTTTAGAAAGTTTTCTGTGAAGTATCGTTAACCAATGAGAATGAACGCATTCGAATATTGACGTTTCTCGAACTCTCACACTAGGTGTACATCCTGTGGCAGTGAACAAAGTGTTGCTATTTATCTACGTGTACTAGAGACTACTTCTATCCACAGTGGTGAACAGAGTATCCTAAGACCTCTCTATTCGGACATTTTCATTAACATTTCCGTGAGTTTGGCGACGGCTGTGTTTGGTATTATGGACTTATGCACAATGTGATCGTTTTCTTTATCAGTTACCATACTTTTGACTTGTCAGAACTCGTGTTCAGCTTCAAATTCTTCCGTTGGTAGTGATACACTGTACATGTGATTGCTTACCCGTAGTAGCCGTTTTGGATTATCGGGCTGTAGTATGTGGTCACTAGTTTACTTCGGAATTTATGAGAAACCATTGGCCACCGGTTGAGACTGTCCATTCGTGAGTAGTCATTACATCGAGAAAACAAGTATCTTCGTTCGTCTATACGGACTAGACTGATTATTACTTGACGGGTTGCTTGTAGATGAGTAGCTTGCGTTCGAGCTAGCTAGGACTAACAGCGTCCAGTACGAAATTAGAATTTACCAACTGAAGTTATGGTTACCTTAGACCTGTCTTCCTTATAGTAGCCAGTAACCCGCTCAGATGAGTGATTCCAAATATCGCTTAACGACGAACACCGGATTGTCTCATCTATCTTACTATTCGGTGACGTGCATGTGTATTCTTGTGCAACACCATGTAACTTTTTGTGTGTTTTGTTTTCACAGGACACAGATTCTTCCACTACTCCACAGGTTGCACATCATGAGAACAAGGCTAAGAAAACCCATGCTGTCAAGCAAGTTTTCCATGTTGTTCTGTTTGGTATATGTTGAACAATTTTCAAATAGTTTCAATTACTCGCTTTTCAAACCTCAATCGACCCTGCTTCGATTGTTGTGTCAGTTCAACTTAGTTGTTTGTTGAAACCACTGGCTGAATGGCCAAAGCTCTGGTAGTACTTGTTACTACTCGTCACCTGTGGTGTTACATATCGCTTCCTCTTTCTCTGACTAGTGAATCGAGCAATGTCTTAATGTAGTCCTTCTTCGTGGTTGCGAGACTTGAGTTTCTAGTGTACAGGTTATTCAGAGATTCTCTGTTTTTGAACACCGATCTCTTCGCAACATTGAATTTGTGTAGTCGGAGCGTTATGTTAAACAACGATGTGGATTGCTGAATAAGCCAGTGTGATACGCCAGTTAATGCGCTGAGCTCGTTACACAAGATCTGGCTGCTCGGATGTATTTTATGAATGTCATATCTGCTACATCGCGTGCTTTTCTGCTGATCTGGATTAGGTTGGACTATTCACTCAAGTAGTCCACGTTTCACGTATGTCTAAAATTTGAGGGCTTAGCCCTACAGGGCTTTACTGACCTGTCAAATCAGAAACTCAAAACTGATTCTCGTCTGTGGTTCAGAACGCTATCAGAAATGGTCTAGAGTCGAAGTAATCAGCTCTCTTGCTTTGAATATTTGTGTTTTTAAAACGTTCTTTGCGAATGTTTTTTCTCTTCCATGCTTTTGCAATGCACCCATGTCTGCACTTGATTTTGGCATATATATATATATATGTATATATCAAAGTATTGTCTTAAGAAAGAGCTCCTCATTACAGTAAATTTATTTAGTTCCGAACTCTTTTTACAGTACACATCAGAATGTCATGAATTGTTTGGTATAATTAAATGATTATTATGATGAAATGTTTATCTTGTACCATCGCTTTACTGCCTGTGCGAATTAAGGAATGGGAAATCCGAAGTGAACAAGTTGTTGGAGGGGTTGAAGTTCACCACACTCGTTCATCCGCACTTGAAATTTATCTTCAATCGTTTTCCCTTCGCGTGTTGGTTGATACACGACTGGATGGGAACTGTTGATTTGCAGAACGTTGGTTGAACTAAGTTTGGGAAGAATGAAATGTCGCGACGTCAACAATCCATGTATAGGGCCGTAATATGTTGGCACAATGTTAAGGACAGATTGAAAGAAAAGCTAGAGTCCTGTGAAACATTGTGATTAGATGTTTGTCCGATGAGAGTGATCCTATCCGTTCAGACTAACTAGTTGACACTACAGAAAGTCAGAAATTCAAACAGTACGTTTTTCACAGAGTTGGTTTATCTGTTACTCAGCCACTGAAGTTGTTTTTGTTAGACTCGGATATATGGTGAAGGACAAATTCTTTCTTTTCCAACACTGTTCTATTCTTCACGCTAGTCTTTTTCATCCGGTTCTATGATTAGCCATGACACTCACTAATCCAATCTTAGTCGACCGTATTTCCATAACATACTTATCCATGAACAATTCTGTTATTCGTAACGCTATGATTTAGTGTTCAAATTTGAGTTCAATGATTTACAAATCTTTCCTATCTACAATTTGAACACCCTTGTCAAAACAATGTCCTAGTCGTTTTTTCTTCACAATATTCTGTTGTCGTGGTTTTTTTTTGAGTTACTTATGAGTGAAACAGTGCCAATAGTGTTTGATGTAACGCGTGTCCGAACAAAACTCTCCACTTCTCTACTTTGGTGTTATCACTTAGCTATCCGTCACAAATATGCTAACAGCCGTCGATAAACAGTTCGATCCAGTTTTGACTATATCGTCTTAGAAAATCGTTAGAAATATCAATCTTCTGTTAGCATTGACTGTATATCTGATTCCAAATGATCATGATCAAATATGATAGCCAATATCGATCAGTGAAGTGGTTACCCTGGGTGAGGATCGATCTTCCATGCGTCGTTTATCATTGGTTAGTTATGATCGTGCCATAGTCGGTCGCAATTCATGTATCGACTGACATTGCACTTTTTGCAGTATGACTTTATTATTTGGACTAAATACTAGCCCTCTAAAGCCCCGTATGCACCGGTAGCTTTTTATCGGAGCTCTCTATTGTATCACTCACCAAATTTTGGGCAGCCTGAGAGCGCAAATTACTTCTAGAAGGTTGGATTAATTACGTAAACCTAATGTTGGAAAATGAAGTTTTGAGATTGTTGACTGGTTTTTATATCTAGAACGTTGCATCAGTGGCTGCAAAAACTCGTCTCTTCAAGGGTGGGACACTATTCACTAATTTATGACGTCTCTGGTGGAATTTCTTTCAAACTGAACGGTTACGCACAGAGCGCAGATTTGAGATCTGTATATTTTTACGTGTCCGTTGAAAGTAGAAGACGTGAACTGTCTTCAGTTACTTGACCATCAATGTGTACGTTCGATTGCTCGTATCATGTGGCTTCAGTGAGCAAACGGTTGAGAAGCAAGTTCTATTTAATCCAATCGTTTGCACAGCATCAGGTGGGTAGGCCATGTACTAAAGATGCCAGCCAGTCGTCTGTCACATCGGTCACTTTTTACTGTTGCTTCGGCCGACTGGCTTTAGGCGCGAGGTGGACAGAAGATGATCTAACGTGAGAAAATGAAGTCATTCACCCGGGTCATTCGTCCCGCCGGTTGGGGCCCTCGCAACTCAGAGTCGGCGACTAGAGACGTTAGTTGAGGTGGCGACTAGTGATGCTCAGTTTTGTGAATGTTTTCTTCGACCGGTTTGTCGGTGAAATAAGTTAGTTCAGTTGATGACGGAGGATAATGAAGGCGAGTTTTGTTGATGATGTCTTGCTTTCACGTATAGTTCTGTTGTTTGTTGTTTAATTACCGTGATGTAGAATGTTCTGAGAAAGGATTTAAGTTATTCTGTTGGTTAGGTTCTCTTTCTTCCTCTTTTTCCTGTCTCTTCATGATGTAGCAGTTAGTCACCAGCACAGACTGTTGATTTATTGCTCTCTTTGTCACACCTATACCATTGAATCACAGCCTGCTTAGACCATCTAATTGATCGCACCTTGCAACAGTGTTTAACATCCAATCCGTCATTTTGCGAGTTAACTGAATGGGTGTCCAACACTGAATGCAGATTGCCGGCTCGGATGAGATATCGGTGCTCTTGACATCCAGGCACCACCAATGTTGGGTAGCAAATCATCATTCAATTAACTCACAGTTTGACTTGTTAGTCTGCGTTCGGCTGTAACGTATGCGACCACTTAGCACATTCACGCTGAACGTACGGTTGGCTGATTAGTTCGCAATAAGTCTTCAACTTTTAAATTGCGTAGCTGCTGAACGGCCTTCACACACTCATCATCCAGGTTACCTGATTGCAAAAGTGTAAGGATTGGAACTTTTTTGTCAAACTAACACTGTTCCAAATAGTCGATGATGAGGTGAATCAGTGCCTGTTCTTAAGCAAGTGGGGTGTGGGGTGAATTGACACAAAAGTCGACACACAATAAAAAAAATTCTGTACGATTGCAGAAAGAAAGACTACCTCAGGAAAACGTGTGTAACTTGTTATGCGTTACGAAAGTTCGTATGTGGATACATATTCGCGTTATCTCCAACGCGTAGTCTCGGACAGACGTTGTTGCGGGTTACTCATCATGTGACGTCGCCACTGAAAGTTGTGATTAAGAAGCGGATAACCCAGATTTCTGCTCACAAACACATTTTACTACTGGATTGTCTCATATTACTCTATTATATGTAGCTTTGACAATTATGCCAGAGGACATGAATCTGGCATGGCATTTACTACAAACTGAACGAACATGATTATAAACCACAAAATGTACACACGGGGGTTATAAACACAGCCATAGACGAATAAACTGAACAATGTATACCCGAGTTGAGTTACCGCGACATTCTTAGCGTGTCCATTATGCTCATTTTGTTCAACTATACACCTTTTTCTTTGCAGTTTAGACTAGTGCATATTCGTGGCATTTGTACGATCCGAGGCCACAGTGTGCATGTCGGCTTTTGTTTACCTCTCGTATAACGTTTTCTCATCTATTGTCGCCGAGACTGAGGGGTGGTGCTGTTACCGAGGTTCTGTATTATCACATCATATGTATGCAGCCATAAACGACTTTCCTGGCGGCTAACTGAATGAGTGATCCAACATATGTTGCTGAGGTTATCCTGGATCTATGATATTTGGTTAGGTGACAACAAAAGAAGTTAGCTTTCTATTGTGTAACTGTTTTTTGTGTGTGGATTAAATAGGCCACGTCCATTTACGGATGATCAGTAGCTCGATACAAGTTTAACATATCCTCCTTAGTTTGAGAACGTAAAATAAACTCAACCAAACCAGTCACATTTCGAGATCGATGGTCTAAAGTTCAATAGAAATACGCTGTTGTGTTCCTATTTGGGTTCAATAAGTATCAGGCTAGGCAGACCTCGCCTAGATCACTCCAGCTGCATGAGATTAGTTAAGGTGGCCAAAACAAAGAAAATATTGTCCGAGCATGAACTGAATATAGTGGAACATTGCACAGAAATTCAGAAACATAGCTGAATTGGTAAACGTCTAAAAATAACTCATCATGATGTGGGCCGGATAGTCACTAGGTTTATTTTCCGAGAGATTAAGGTTTCCTTTTCGTGCTAGCCATTCAATTGGCTAACCAGCATTGACCGGCTGGACACAAAGGCCTCACTCCTTCGGGTTTACACCGGATACGTGGTGTGTGAGTGGAACCGCAAGTGGTGCAGCGCAAGCCACTTGGGTTGATGGTTTAAAGCGCAGGCGTTCTTTGGCTTCGGTCACTGTGACAGGCTAATCCGTTTCGGATGCCGCCAACCAAGTTCGAAGAATCAGACAGGATATTTCACACAAAACAGTCCCAGTGGACCTCCTGATCCGTTTGATGCATTGTACAATGTGAAAGACATAGAAATTGCTGAACATCTTTGGTGTGTAAGCAAGACTGTCTTGATGTAAATGCCAGAGACACGCATTCACTATACGGAATTGCATAGATGTCGCTCACTAGGGATTGTCTTGCCATTTTGAAAATGAATATAAAAGAACCTATAATTTTCGCTCTTAAACACCAGGATGGCTGTGAAACTTTCTGTTCAACTGTTATTTGTGTAGATGAGGGTAATTTTCAGATGTTTAACTCCCTGACATTTCACTAATTTTGGGTAACTTTTGGGGAAGCTTTCTACCAACGTACATGGTTTCGAACCTCTTTTATGAAGATAAATTGAAACCCTACATCTTATTGAAAAGACAATAACGGATGATACGTCTTCTTGCTCCCAACGGAGTATCAAGATTCGCCCAGGATTTTATTCCTATCAGGTGGCGTTCTAACGAGACAATTATCCGGAGCACACATTTCTATTGGATTGTTATTTTTTTCCGTACGATTTTTTTCCTTGATCATCAATGAGCCCAGATTTTATCCTATCAAATATCTCATCCCTTTTAAAGAAAACGTTCCAGATCGCGTTTCGAAAACATGCAATTTACGCTGGATTACTCATACACCCAAATTTTGCTGATGGCTGTTCATTCTCCGTGGCGTTACTCGCTACAATCTATACCATAAGTGTCCAGTTTGTTAAACACATAATTTGTGATTCCTAAGGAACGTTTTAATTTCTTCGCAGAGAAGTTGAGGATGATCTCCTTCTCTATCTTTGCTTGTACACAAATAGACATCAAAGTTTCTTTACAAACGGAGTAGTTGAACTGTCCACAACATGACTGCAAATTCTTGAACCTGAACGTAACGTGTTCGATATACACAGTGGTCTCACTGAGGCGCTGGTTCATCATTCAGATAATGATGGGACAGATACGCAAACTAGTGAGTCTGTCTGCTTCTAGTCACCCGATTTGATCGATAACTGTCATCGATGTAAGCTAATTGTGTGCTTTTCGCTCAATCGTCAAAATGGTCAATGTGGTGATTTTAACTCTCGAGTTTTTAACGTGCAATGCTCATGGTCCTTGTGTTTCAAAAATTCTACTCTCATCAGAGGCTTTCATAACGTAAATGTCATAAATCAGGGTCGACATTTTTATGAAACTTTTACGTTCTCAACATTAACACTCTTGAGACTGGCTATTGCCTTTAAGTTCCGTTCACGGACGACAGTAGGTCAGTCGGCTAGCCTCTCGACTAGGTAGCGATTTCCGGATTCTAGGTCACATTGTTTTTGGGCAGCCCAAACACGTACTGACCTTCATTCGTACGGCCTTGTTAGCGGTCGTTCGAATGAATAAACTAGCATGCGAACGTGTCAGGCATGCGTACGTGCAAGTGGTTGCTCACACGCCTGTGACAAACTGTTCTGGCACCGATCGTTTAAGTTTGGGCCTAATGCGAGTAACTCGGACCAAAAGTGTCCATACATTTAGTCAAAGGATGAATGCTGGTATCATTCTACTTCGATTTTGAAAGTCGGGCATTTTTCAGTTATGACTGCAACTTAAGGAAACATTTCGGAGGTTCTTACAAGCGTGCTCGTATTCACTCACGTAATCTCATTCGAATTGTAAATTTTTAAGCTCCGATTTCATATTCAGCATTTGTTTCGAGCAACCATCATGTGTGGTTGACCGGCGGTTGATCGCACTTTGCTTTTTTCTCGCTCTCTGCCTGAGATGAGGTTTGTCAACCGTCTCTGAACTCATCCTAAAAGTTTGGTTGTATTGGCCACAAATTATCAATACTTGCTGATTTGTTTGAGTGGCTGATTGGATCTGAATTTCTTCCGAAGACTGCTAACTATGTTCGTTTGCCACTGGTATGCTCAACACAACAGTATTTCTTGTCTTTAAGGTCCAAACGTGATCGATAAAGCGTCAAAGATGATCAGCTGATTATCAGGAACTACTGTTTGAAAGCCACCGATGATCGATTGACGATTTGAACCGTCGCTGTTTTTTGCTACTGTCTTCACAGATAATTGAGTTAGTCCTACCAATTGTTGCATCATACGAAGTCGAGGTTTTAATCTCATCTGTTCAAAAACGCACAGTTTGCTTAGTTGAGTCCTCTGCTGAATATAGTTCCAATACGAACAGTGATTGTTCCCATTCCTCCATTCTTCTATAGCCTCGCTTGTCATACCACTGGATGTGTATGTTAACCTGCTTTTGCAAAGTGTCCCGGGCATCTGGAGCCCGTATCACCAAGTTGTCTGTTGCTGATATAGCAATGTGGTGTTTGCCATTCATGAGTGTCCATGATAACTCTTCTCATTCGGGGACAATAAAGTATTACTGTTAGTTGAAGTTTGATTGATACCAAATGAGTGTCACTTATTTTTGATCGCAACTTTTACATTCGAATAGGGTTTTAAAGCACTAGAGTGGATTACTAATAAGTAGTGGAGCTTAGCTTCCGTTGGAATTCGTGAGAGTAATGTATTACAAACAACACAAACTGTTATACTGAAGAACAAAGTGAAATTACCTAGCGTCTGATGGCTTGAACAAGTGTGTGAAATTATTGGCCATATGTGAATCATACCATTAGCGTTATATTTTGAAAAGCTAAAATGCAGAAACTTTGTGTGATTCATACGGGTTATGATACTGAGCACACTGGGAACGCTTCGCATCTCTTTATTACAACAGTTTCTTGTTCGTGTATCTGAATACATAGCATGTTTTTACAGGGTTCAAGATAGGACTTTGAATGTTCGGGTGATAACTGAATCTTATCAGCTCACTTGTGTATCGATGCATTTTCGTGCAAAACTATTGCTTACATTTTTGGCTGACTCTTACCCACTTTCTCAAAATACCGTTAGGCAAATTCATACTCGGTCTGTTGTGTCGCTAATGTGTTTTTTGTAATTTGTTTGGTTAATGTATAAATGAATAACCGAATTATCATACTATTCTCTCCTCATGGCTTGTTGCGGGCGTTCCTGTTACACGTCTGTATGATTAAGTTTACGCAGGTGAACGACAGATTTTTTCCTGGAATATCCGTGGTCATCAAACAGTCATTGACTGACTAACTATTACTTGTAGATATGTGTCTTGCGTTTTACACTTAGTGTGATTCAACAATATCTCGTCAACCAGTGGGTTCATCCAAGTTACGAACTTCTCTGAAGACTTTTCCTCTGCAACCTTTAATGCTAATCCAGAGATGGTGGGCAAGTTGCTTGCACAGTCTCTGCACATTTTCTTTTTCGGTCTCCGTCGATGTCTGTTCACCTTTTACTGCAGTGTTCCTTCAATTGGACAACCCTCACGAGTTCCTTATTACCACTAATCCGGTATTCAGCAGACATGATCAGTTGTCGGTCAGTCAGCTCATGTCATTGTCGTGATCTCGTCAAAACCACGATGCCAAGGCGTTCGTGTGTGACATAAGCACATTCAGGTATTTAAACTGGTCTCCTGGATATGTGGTCTAACGCGCAACAGCAAATCATCTAGTTTGTTGACTTGTTGAATTACCTAGTGAGTTTTATTTAACAAAGACAGATTGATGTGGATACTTTGTGATCGAATTATCGGTAGGAACGAACAATATTTGACCACATCTAGAGCCAAGACTCCGCTTGATCGGGTCGGGCTTGTTATTGCAACCTGATTCTACCTACACCGTTCTTCTTTCGTTCCCATTTTTCGGCCAGTACTTTCTAGGCCTAGCATGCTAACAACTAAATTGGACAATGCCGTGACCTGGACCGGAGGCACTCATATTCAAAGAGCCTTCAGTAATGCATGTCAGTTTGGGAAGTTCAGCGATGGTAAACTTGAGAATAAGGCAATTTGATAGCCTACCTGAATATGAAACGGCGTATTATCGAAAATTTAGATTGCCATGTTTGAGGTGATCGGAAGCCTGCGAATGTGCTTCCTGTGATTTTAACGATTTAATGGTTACGAGCGTTCTCTTGGAACTAATCACCCAAGGATGGTGGGGATCAAAAGTTAGTTTCTCTGAAAACGATTATTCGTCGAAGATGCTGCCTCAAATGAACTAGTTGATGTTGTTGATGATGTGGAGACTAATGTAACTGTGTGATTAAAGCATATGATTTAGCGATTCATTAGTAATTAATGTACGCGTTACCTTTGTTTGGGCCTAGGATTCCTTTAAAAAAAACTTATTAGCTGTGCCCATTGAAATGGTAAAAACGCATTTTATGGTTCCGACCAGTAACCGGCGGGGTTTTTGGTTTTTGAATCATTGGTCTTAGCTGTTAACTCGTCGCCGTTGTCTGTTAAACGGCCGCGTATCGTTCGTAGAAGACAGGTGACACTGTAGAGTGGCCAGAGAGTTTACCCTACTAGATTGGCTAAGTAGTAATTTCGAATTCATTTTTTTCGGCGTTATAAATGAAACGAATAAAATGGTTACTTTGTGATGGCTATACTAGAATACCTGTGTTGAAATTGATGTGTGTATATATAAATTGCCCGACGTATAGTTTTCGTTTACTGTTATGCACGCCAATCTTTCGCAATAAAGTTTTGACGAATAAACAATAGACAGACGACTATGAAGTCTGCAGTCACTTTGGGGGGTTATAAAAGTAGCTGGATATTAAGTCTGGAACCAATGGATTTCAACTAGAAACCTATGTAAGCTCAAGATGTAAAAGCATTCAAAACGATAATTTTTTCATTTAACCTGTTTACAATCTTTATTTACTACCACGTTATTCTTATGGGTTGTAAGCATATAAGCTGTTTTACTCTTTACATGTTGGAATTCCGTTCCATCCTTTATGTTTTGCTTATAAACACTTGCTTCCTCATGCTCGTATGTTAGAATTGATCATAAGTGTGGTGCTTTAATTCGACGGTTGTTATAAGACGAATTCAAGAACACACAGACAGTCGATCTTATTAGCTACTGACGAAATGGTAGACGGCAGCGCATACCGCGGGGTATTGCCTCCATGATATGTGGGTTAGCATTAAAATTTCAACCCAAATACATGTGTGTTACACAAAGGGGTTACTAGGAGGAATAGAAGAAGGCTTGGGTATTTTAAGAATATCCGAAAAGATCATTTCTTTGTTTTTTGAGAAGCACTGACAATAACTAATGTACTGTTGTTTATAAACTCAACGGTACTGTTTTCTCTTTAGCAAGAATTTGTCGTATTCCTATGTATTGTAGACCTTTCAAAAGAAATGACTAGATTACAGCTTGCTGTGATGACTACCCAGTTATGATGATAGAGCATTTATCGAGGCAAACATTAATATTTTCTATATGCTTTCGGAACTAATATTACTGAAAGCTATTTTGACGTTACACCAGCATTTTATTGCTGCCATGCTGCCTGGTTGAGTTGCATGCAGGTTGGAATACCGCATTATTTTAGTCAATTATTCCAGATGCTCAACTTCCGAACGGAAATCTCTGGCAGCTGCACACTAAAGTTTTCAGGAGGTCATATCTGAAGAGCGTCAGCTACACGTCTGATGAATGTCTGTTTGACATGGTTCAGAGAACGGACCTACTGGTGAAATACATCAAACTGGGCTCATTAATCGAATCTTTATCATATTTCAGCTTACCATCGCGATGTTTGGAGGTTGTTGGTTAACGGGTTTGTGTTATTTTGTGATCTGCTGTGAGCGCCGTTCATAAACAAACAGGGTTTTTATTCGACATACCTGACATACTGTTTCTATCTGGTGGAAAATGAGTACTTCATGATTTATTCTGAGAGGTTTACTTTTTTCATATCGATATTCAATACAAATACTTATCTCACAAGAGTGCTTCTTTTGGCGGGGTCTGTATCATAATTAGTCCGGGTTAATTTGTGTTTTATTTGGGAATTTTTGTTCAATGAAAACTGGTTTCCGGTTTACGAATTATTCAGACTCTGGCTCAGTACTTAAACATCCACTGCGATAGACTCCGTAGTGCTCCAATGACGATTGATTGGTTTTGTCACCATTTTCCCGATCGGCTGAAATACATCAGTACTGGTGCTGTGCTTAGTCTTTAAAAAGTATGCTATGTTGACCGGTATTTTAAAAACCTAAGACAACAAGCGTCAAAATTTACTCGGAAATTCACTTTGCTGTTTTCCACTTTGAATCTTTGCTTCAGACTTGATTAGTGTGGACGCATTTGGGTATGAAATCGACCTTTCTCGTATTTTTCACGATATAGTCAATGGC
Organism: Paragonimus skrjabini miyazakii; assembly: GCA_014338405.1. Lineage (NCBI taxonomy): Eukaryota > Metazoa > Platyhelminthes > Trematoda > Plagiorchiida > Troglotrematidae > Paragonimus > Paragonimus skrjabini miyazakii. The sequence continues at coordinate 56,947 of JTDE01003428.1, forward strand.
AAGATGCTAGTGGTGTCAGCCGTCAGTACCAGGCTAGCGGTGTATAATTTGCGCCACCTCAAAGCTGTCGACAGGGCTAATTCGATTGCATCTAGGCTACTAGTAGCCTAATAGGGTAGGTAGCGGCTGACACTCATCTGATGTTGAAATTAGTTTGTTTTTACTTCATTTCACTAAGTTATGTATTTCTAAGTCATTTTGTTCGATCTTGAACGTTACAACTGGTAGCCTACGTTTGTTAGGCCTATTCCAACCCCTGTAATTTAGTATACTTGCCAACTTCCCGCGTTGGCCTGCCTCTTCAATCATGCCTTGGGGTGAGAACACAAACGTGATTGTTGAACGTGTCAGGCAGTTTTTTTTCTCAGCGCCACACGTAGAGGAAATGTGTGCTGTATTCTTTCTTCCAGGCATACCACGGTTAAGCCGTTGGATTACAACCAATCGACTGTCTCCAATAGACCGACCTTGAACGATCGAATCAACACACCGAAATTGTCAAGGTCATCCGACGACCCATTCGTCGATGATCGGGCCGGTCTGTTAAAAGCAGACGACCGTCTTCATTCAAATCTATCGGCTCGTGACCGTTGTCTGGACGCGGTGGAGAGGCGTCGCAGTTTGCAGAAGCGCTTCGCAGCTGCCTTGTCGGAACCCGATAGAACTTTGAAGGAGGAGTTAATCGAGGTAGTTGATTTGATGCTTTGCACTCATTCTTTCGGATTTATAAATTACTGTTAGCTTGAGTTAATCTAATTGAAAATAAAAGTGTAATCGGCCTGTATTGTTGACACATTTTAAAACATTTTCATTTTTTACACTTTATGTGGAGAATTACAAATGTTTATTTGCATAACCCGGAACCGGCGGATTTATTGATGTTGATGTCGTGGACAGTAAATAGTAGTAGAATCGTCTTTCCATAGAATAATTTTGCCATTTCTGTCGGTCATTTTGCGCCTCTAGGAAATCCGTGCCGATTTGTTTGCATTGGTGGAGGAGCTGCAAGCTGACGTTGAATTGAGGCAGTTGAAGAAACCAGTGGACCATAGCTGATTGATTTGTCTCCTTCTGTCCGCCTGTTTTCAGGTCGGCATTTGTAAACCTTGTATCTTTTTCAGAAGTCAATATATCGATACTTTTTCTTGTAACTTTTTTTTTTACACCAGTATGTTTGCATCCGACGGTTCTAACATATGTGTAGTTCCCCAATAGTTTAGTTTGATACGCCAAGTAGTACGGCCAGCATGCAGCTCGTCCCAATTTTCTGCATCGATGAGAAATTTTCTCTAATTTACGTACGGTCTTGTCTGAGCCAGGCCCAGGGTTTTGTTGATGTTGACCGTGCTACTAGGCGTCATCCAGGCTTGTTTGTATTTGGAACTTGCAAATTTATTCCACTCGACGGACGTGGAAAAGTTGCTCCCAAATGTTGTCATTGTTTCTTTCATATCAGAATAATTCACTGCAATGTCGCTAACTTTGTTTGTTGCCCTTCGTAGATTTTCGCTTAGTCCTTACGCGGTTGACAAGCAAGTATGCAAGCGAGTTTACGCTGGTTTCAAGAGTCCTCACGCATACTTATTTACTTCGGCCTCCCTGCTGCTGTGGTTTCTTCCATCGCTCTGCCCTATTGGCTGGATCGTAGAAGGTGTTTGTTGAGGGTTTCTCACTTTCAGAAGACAGGCGTGAGTTTCCTATTTAGTTCTTATGTCAACCATCTGGTCTGTTCTCAACCGTTTTTTGATTCAAGTTAAGGAGTCTCTCACCCCGGTTTACAGTTGTAATTGTTTTTTTCCCTACGTCTCGTGCGGTATTCCTTCTTTTTCTTGTTTCTAGGAGGACATGTTTCCAAACAGTCCATACACAATGGAAGAAGCGGAAAATTTCAATTTTGGCACTTTCCGCATGCCACTTGTGTCCCGTTGAATAGTCGAACATGGCCACATCTGTCTACCACGTAGTTTTGTGCTTTCATTTTGTTCACACTGTTTCTAACTCATTTTTCCGTCCATTTGCTCATATCCAATCTCACCATCTACACGACCACGTAAACATCTTGGAGGCTGTTCGTTTTCATTCACGTCCTACCCGTCATGTACCCGTTTTCTCCCCTGTCATGTCAGGCTTGTTGGTCGATTTGTCATCTCGTCAACCATAACGTTCAGCCACTGAGTAATTTACGTCCTACTTTGATTGTTTCTTGTTTTCTGTTGTGCCTTTGGGTTTCAGCTTGAGGCTTCTGGGAATGTTGGGCACACGTTTCCGATCTATTTCGATAAACCCACAGTTCTTTTGTTTGTTTGGTTGCATTGTTGTAACTATTGCTAGTTGGCGTAGGTTCGGTTGGGTGTAGGACGTCGCCAAGCGAGGTGTTACACGGTGCGATGGCCGCGTAATCCCCTCGTGGGTGTGTGATGGTCAGATGATGACCTGGCGTAGACAAATGAAATCGTTCAAGAAGGGGTTGGGCGCTGTAGGTCGGGTTCGTCTCCCGGATTGGAGCTCTCGCGACTCAGAGAATCGGTGGCTTGAAACTTTAGGTGAGGTGGTGGCTAACCGAGCTCAGTGGCGTGAATGTTGTCGTTGTTTGTCCGAGTTGTCTGTGAAGTGAGTGCACTTAATGACGCGGGACAGTGAAGGCCGTAAGGAAGCTGTCTTGCTGATGACGCCTTGCTTTCACTTAAAGCTCGGTTGTTTGTTTGCAAGGTGTGGGCGCCTTGATGTTGTATGTTTGATTATAGAAGTGGTTATTTTTAGTGATTAGGTCCCCTCCCCTCCCTCTTTTTTCTTCTCTCTTCCTAAACAGGGTTTGTTTCTTCTTCATGGTTGTGTGGCAGTTAAGCATCAATGTGAACCACTGATTTATTGCTGTCTATGATGATGATGATGCTGTCGGTTGGCAGTAGGTACTGTAGTGGACAAGTGGGTATGCGTTAGTCACGTCGGGCTCATCAATTTGTACCGGCTAAGTGGGCATGCGCTAGACCCTCGTCCACTAACAACTTAAAACGCATATCCTGAAGAGCAATCGAAACGTAGTCCCAACAGGCATCGAACTAGAGAACGCAGTGGGGTTTGGAAACAAACCGTATATTTCCAGCAGTGTTTGGAAATATGATAAGTAGTTACCTCTAACCTAATCTTCGACCAGCGGCAGCAACCAAGAGGAAAAAAGAAAGAAGCACAAGATGAGCCACAGCCCACCTGGCGGCAATCAGAAGCGCGCCAGGCGAAGAAGGCATAGAATCTTCGAGTGCGTTAGACAACGCTCGAATAGGTTCGGGTTAAATGACCTTGCGGAATGGAATGATGAGTGAGTCGTTAGGAAAAGAGCACGCATTTGCTGCGTACAATTAGTTACACGGCTGGAAAAAGTGGCATTGAATTTATATCAGGCTTCCGATTGCAGGCGTGCACAAAATCATGCGTACGGAACAGACGAGCAGGAAAACACGGTCACAGCCAGGATCCTTAGAGGAGCCGCACGGTCGCTGGTCATTACAGTGCCTTGTTTATAAACCAGTTGGGCTCGGTGGATACGTTGTACCTTGTTGGAAGCACTAACTTTTGGTCAAGATGCCTACACAGCTGGGCAACGAAGAGTCAAACCAAAACTGTCTCAGGATTTTGGGTGCAGTTAACTAGTCTGACCTGGTCGGGCTGGTGAGTGGCGGCTGCGATCCACTGGTTAGGATCGATGCTCAGGTTACGTCGCCATACTGTAGCGTGGGTGCTGCGTTTCATGGGCGATGACAGCTGGTTGTCACATTCCCACAGTTGACAAGCTCGTATGGTTGGTTGGTGGCGCGCACTATTGTATTGTGATAGGCATAGTGGAGTCGCCACGATTCTCTTTATCATTTGGTAGGTGGTCGTAAACTGTAGCCATAAATGAGAGTGGTCTGAAAGCTAAGTGAAGGCTTGTCGGAATGCGTGGATATTCTCTTAACGGTTAGGTCGTGTCGGTTCCTCTTTGGCTCATGTCGTGTTGTTCGTGAGTTATGAGGAGCCGTATGTGTACATTGCAAGCACTGGTAGGAATGAGCAATGCATGTGGTTTCAGGGCTACCTTAATAGAATGACCTTCGGATTAAAAATGTGAGACTCACGTATTCCAGTCTGCTCAGTCAAGTTGCAAAGGATTGCCTGTTGTGAATGTTTAACCCGCGCATCGCGTATTGTTTGGCTGTGGCTTGATAATGGTTTTCACTATCCGCAGGGTGGATGTGGCTCGTTAGTGGTGTGCAAAGGTATTTTCATATTTTTTAGTTGATTCTCACGGACTAATTCGAACTTCTCACTTGTGTTTGCGAACATTTTAAAGCAATCCTCCGTGTTCGCTCGAGGACTATACGGTTGCGGTTTTGTTTACAGCCTGACTCGAGCAACTCGCGAACGCCAGTGGTGCTCTCATGTGGGAGTATTGACTGTTCGATGTGCCTGCCGGACGGAAGTGAATTGTGTCGTGACAGTGAGACATGGGTTGTTTGACTCATACCAAGCAAACTCGGATTGCCTAACAAGCCATTCATTCTACTTGTCTCTGACTGAGCATGGGTGACCTTCGATGTTGTCATTGAGTAGACTTCAGCTCAGGTGCAGGCGTGCTGGTAGTAAGGAGGGTCGATTTTAGGCGTCTGGGACTATACAATGCTTCACAGCGTTTTACTTTCTCAACCAGTCTCACGATCAATGCGATGGAGTTTAAAAACGGCCCGGCCTAGTTGAATTGCTACGGGAGAATTCACACACCTCAGTTGGTCATCCTCTAACTCCCAGATCGTTTTTTTTTGGTACGGCGTACTATTATCTGTCGATCGATGAAGGAACGGCTATGGTGACATGCTGGCCATGTCAGTTTCGTTGTACCTGCATTGCTCGCTGGGATCCTGCGATGCATGCTAGCTCAGGTATATGCTGCCTATCAAGTGCCGAGACATCCAATAGTAGCCAGTTGCTACCACCTGTTGTGCACATTACTTGGATCTCAATGACAGTCGAGCTGGTGCATGTGGCCGGGATAACAAATCTGATCGGTGAATTGCAGACGCCGGTCGCTAACGTGACTGGTTTGACTAAGCCCTTACACTTGAATGTCCGTGAAACGTTTTCGGTTCTGTTATTTGTTACGAGGTTTATGCGTCTGCGGTTCTTCGTACACCCATCGCTACAATTTTGTCGCCCTCGATGGAACCTCATAGGAAGTCAGTGTAAACGTTGCATCCGGTTTTCGTTGCAGGTAGCCATTTCCGTGTTGTATCCTTTATCGTTGTGTCGTGCTCCCGGGTGCATTGTGTCATAGTGCCATGTTTGTCCCCACAACATTCTGACGAGTGTAGAATTGATGGCCTAAGATCCATCATTCCAAAACCTAGTAGCGAACGGATTGAACGGTAGTTTCAGTGATAGACTGCAGTGCACAGGTCGCTCTGGCAGTGTGGACGTGGGGGTAACATTCGGAATCCGAGTCAATGGACTTACCCAACTGACAGGCCCGCTATAGGTTAGTGAAAGGACACAATACACCACATTCACACACACTCAGACTAGCTGGCGCCGGAGTCGACACGTATCTCGGATCGAGTCGCTCGGTCCCATCATCCCCGTGTTTCGACCACCACGGCACATGATCGATAATACCCCGGCTGGTCACACACGTCTGTGTGACTGTTTGAGCGCTTGGAACGCAGGGCTGAGATGCAAACCAGCATACATCGGTGTTTGCAAATGGGCAAACTAACATTTCCCTAACGGATTGTGCAATCACGACAGTTTTCCCACCCAACGATGGATAGTAAATAGTTGCATCCAACAGAGAAACAGATGTACAAATTACCAAATGATTGATCGAAAACTGATTGTATAGACTGAACATATGAATGACTCTGATTACGGTTCAGAATCAGCACTTCTATTTTACCGAAGCCATGTCGGACTTCTGGACCCTGCGGTAGCTTGTTTGTTCTGTGTCCATGTCTGACTCATATGCTGAGGTACGCTGGATCACACTACTCTCAGTTCAGTCCGCCAGAAAGTAGCCGCCCACAACTTATCACGCTGAAACCAGATCGCACTGTTCAGTCGTAAGTAAGAGAATGACATGCCCTTATAACCTAATGACTGAACTACGTGTTGAAAAGATTTTTATTTGTTCGGATTACGGTGAAAGTGTAGGGGAGACCGCCGGCGAGTTTCATGTAAGACATGTGGGTACACGATCGGTTATCAGTAAATCATTTCGTGTGAAAACACTTGTCACAACAAGCAGTGATCGCGATCTGTAAAGAAGTGCTCTAATGTGCACATCAACAGATGATCGTTATGTCTGAACAACGTCCATCGGATCGCTTAAGAATGCAACACCGCACACCGGGTACTCAAAACACATTCTGAGATGCCCGACTATTTGAACTTCGTTTGTCGGATACGGATAGTGTTGAGTCATTTTGCACGTGGTATTTATCGGAGAGTTATATATTAACTGACAGATCAATATTCTGTCTGGATGGGTTCGTGCGGAAACCTCATTTTACGCGTGGTGAACTGAGGAAGTGGCCACCACGGTCGCCACATTTGCTTCCTTGAGCTACCTGGAACACACGATCTACACAAAAAATCTACAGACACAGGAGGAAATCAAAGTGGTTATAATCTTGAAATGCGGTGCAATCTGTGGCACTACTTTGCAACGTGTGCTGTTATCATGCCTAAAGAGAACGCTTTTATAAGCAAAACCACTGAGAGAACATTTCGAGCGTTTCCTGCAAATTTACAGTACTTATACTAGTGTCTTCTTTCTTTCTGATCTTTGCTTGGCGATAATGTCGATCTGCCATTAGAAAGCACATCTCTGAATGTAAATGGTAAACTCACATAGTTAGTAGACTATCGTCTCATTAAGGTACCGTTTCGGCTCATGTGTGGTAGTTATTTTACCGCATGACGCACTAAATCACCGGTTATAGACGTTAGGTGCAATGGCGGCTAACCGAGCTCAGTGGCGTGAATGTTGTCGTTGTTTGTTCGAGTTGTCTGTGAAGTGAGTGCACTTAATGACGCGGGACAGTAAAGGTCGTAAGGAAGCTGTTTTGCTGATGACGCCTTACTTTCACTTACAGCTCGGTTGTTTGTTTGCAAGGTCTTGGCGCCTTGGTATTGCATGTTCGATTATAAAAGTAGTTATTTTTAGTGGTTAGGTTCTTTCCCTTTTCCGTTGTGTTTTTCTTCCCTCCTCCTACACAGGGTTTGTTTTTTTCCATGGCTGTGTTGCAGTTAAGTATCAATGTGAACCACTGATGTATTGCTGTCTATGATGATGATGATCCAAATCCATCTTGATAATGCCTCAGGGATAAAGTGCCTAACTAAGACATGTTGACACGAATTGGAACGATACGACTCAATAAAAAGATCACAAAATCGAGGAATACCATGCGTTGCTTACTGTTTTGAGTACACAGTTATGGGACGTCACGCCAGAGTACACAAATGGTGTGGTAAACTTAAAAACAATGATATGCCTAAGATTCAGTGAGAAAACTGCTCGTTTTCGATTGTAGGAGGTAGGCAGATGGACACAGAACGAACAAGCTACCGCAGGGTCCAGAAGTCCGACATGGCTTCGGTAAAATGGAAGTACTGATTCTAAACCGTAATCAGAGTCATTCATATGTTCAGTCTATACAATCAGTTTTCGATCAATCATTTGGTAATTTGTAAATCTGTTTCTTTGCTGGATGCAACTATTTACTATCCATCGTTGGGTGAGAAAACTGTCGTGATTGCGCGATGCGTTAGGGAAATATTAGTTTGCCCATTTGCAAACACCGATGCATGCTGGTTTGCATCTCAGCCCTGCGTTCCAAGCGCTCAAAACAGTCACACAGACGTGTGTGACCAGCCGGGGTGTTATCGATCATGTGCCGTGGTGGTCGAAACACGGGGATGATGGGACCGAGCGACTCGATCCGAGATGCGTGTCGACCCTGGCGCCAGCTAGTCTGAGTGTGTGTGTGAATGTGGTGTATTGTGTCCTTTCACTCACCCAACTAGGTTAACGGGCCTATCAGTTTGGTGAGTCCATTAGCTCGGATTCCGATATCTGTGCCTGTGTTTAGACGTTTGATGCGGCGTTTCAGATGGCGTCTTTGCGGTTGTCCACATTATTAACAATTTTCTGCTAGACCGTATGGTATGCACCCTGCTCAACGCCATTACTGGTAACTTAATCGCCTCAAGTTGCCTTGGTTTGTGAGAGCTTTCGTTTGCTCTCCCAACCCTGATTGTTTTTTAGACCGCAGGTGTCAAGTTTTGTACCATATCAAGTTGGGAACCGGAGGAGCCAGATACCGTTTCGATCGGAATACGAAACCTTGGGTCACCTAGGGTTGGGTGTTTTCAAAATGAACATGACGAAAGGTACATCCCAAGGCATTAGGCAAAGGCACATAGTGAAGAAAATTAAAATTCGCCTAACAAATTGGTCGCAGCTTCAGTACAAAGTAGCTAACACGCTAATGGAATCCGACGTATGAGGCCCAGCCTCCTCAATAACGAAGCACACGATTCAGACAAGATAGTCAATCGACGTCCGTGACACCTTGTCCAAAGCAATGGGGATGGTATCTTCCAGTTTTCCGTGATTTCGGCTGCTAATCCCTACTGTGCGCTAGTTTGTTATCTGGATTTGTTATGATACTGAAGCTACATTATTAACCGTTATTCTCATGATGTTTTTATGTTTTCTTGTCTGTTTAGGTTCATAAGTCACGACTGCTGCTGTGCACAGTTCCGTCTCTGTTTTTTCAAATGGTTGCTTAACCTTGTGTGATAAGAATGTACAGTGTGCTACTCCAGCAGAAATCATTTGATTTTCAAGCTCTCTTTCTCTTCGGCAAGGTCATTAATGAAACGAATGATTTTGAAAGTAATATCTGCTTTATCACATTTTAGCGTTTTTTTAGAAGGGCATCTTATAACGTATCCTGTTCAATACTTTGATTTGCTTTAAGTGGTCATTTCAAACGTTTCTAGTCTTTTTCGATGGCGAATGCTGTTCGTTTATTTTCCTTTCACGTTTAAGTGTTCCGTACTCTAACATTAACCACGTGCTGATATCTTGATTCTTCTCCTGAAAACATACTGATGTCTTGTTATTTCAGTTTTTCACTCAGCGTGATTCGTTCTCACAGTCGTCCTCCGAAGCTCTGACTCATTCGACGCAATCTCCAAACCGGCTGGTATACGTGATTCGCGTTACAACAATGTATTTAACGTGACTGTTTTTTTCTTCTTCTCAGTTCCACTTTGAGCCGTCCCGATGCGTTCAGAGAGATTACGATCACCGTTAATGTGGGCATGTACAGTATCATGATCGCGGTCACTTCGTGGACGAAAACAGGTGAGCAATAACGGAACTGTCTGCTTGTCATGATCAAGTTATTTTAAAAACTGGTTTACCCGGGCCTTTATATGCATAACTTGTTTGTTTGTGCACTAAGAGTGTCAGTCTATTGAAATTAATACCTTACTAACGAATAATTTTTGTCATTTACCTCAGATCGTAGATCATTGCAAATGCCAGGAGCATTTGTCACAAGTATGCGGAAGCCAAATCCTTCTCAAGACTCTAAGTGATACTGTAGTTTTACAAAGTGTACTAGAGCACCTTGTTTGCATGCTGCGAAGCCGGTTGGGTACTTTCGTCGAACTTTAATAATTGAACTCATACCACTTATACTACCTTACTTTGTAAGTGTGCTGTAACAAGTTGAGTTTCTGCACCTTTTTGTTTCGTCTCTGGCGTCGAAAGGCCGTCTGTTTGATGCCGTGGAAAACGGCCTATACGTGTGTACGTTTACTTCTGCTGCATGATTCTGGGGCTCACTGCATTCGACTGTCGTTGTCTCCGCCAATCGGTCCACACGAAATAGTAAGCAACACAGCCATTTGCCAGTGCTCGATGTAGTAGCATGTAGTGTACCGCAATTTTGTTATACCACACCTATTTCCTGTGGCTACCTTTTAGATCTTCGGACATGCGGGCTGACCGCGTCTGTACAGCGGGCTGAAAAAGATGATCAACCACAGTTGAGGTCAGCAGTCGGTGGGCTTGAAGTCGCTTCCCAATGGTGGTTTACTTCCGGAACTTAGAACCCCCTATATACATGGACGAGAACACGTTATGATTCCTAACTCCCGGTATCTTTGTTTTGTCAATATACGTTTGACGTTGACTTGTGTCTTCTGGTTTTGTGAGACAGACCTTATTGTGTTTCGATTAGTGAAAGTTGGACATTGTGTGTGTGCTGTCACTTGTGACTGACTTGTTGGGATACTACACCGAGTATGCGATCATTTGATCGCGTAGGTAGTTATCACGGCCTGCAGTGTTAAGGTCATTTACTCCGCATGCCAGCTGAGGGTTTACTGAAATCATCTGTTGTTAATCAAAACCATGAAGTTGTGAAGTATCACCATTGCCATGAAATATGGAGACCTTAACTGTTCATTCGATTACGGTTGGTAGGTGTCGCCTATCTAGTTGAGGAACTAGTGCTCACTCAACTTGCTGGTTAGAGACGCCGTTCGTGATAGCATTGTTCCGCAGTTCATAACTTACCTGCATCTACAAAATCTTGCCTTGATTGCATCCTTTTTAAGTTATCTTTGATTGTTTTCTTCCTGGATACTCCACGTCACTGTTACTATGTGGGATGGCTCACAACACACTACCCCTGGTCAGGCTGATGATTGTTATGAATGAAATAAATGAGGATTGTGGGACAGGCTGATCTACACATTTCCTGCAAGTTATTTTGACATCTGCATTGATCTATTAATTCCACTGTAGCTAGGTATCAGAAATCAAACCAAACAGATACTAACGGATGACATCTGTCGCTCTAGGGATAGCAGTCTGTATGCAAAAGTTGGAACTCCATTGAATCTGAGTTTAACGGTACAACTAACTCGCAAATGAGTTATGAGTAGGAGACTGGCACCTTCTGCTCTTGTACTAGGACGTGCGATCGTGGCTCACCGGGCATGTGTGTTGACAGATGTCAATAATCTCAAAACTGATCGTGTACCTCCAGAAAATTCTATCAGTTGAATGTATACAGCTTAGTATGCTAACCCTGCTAGTTACCGCTCCTTGCACGCCCCGTTGTGCATCTAGCTCGGTGGTCAATCGATGATTTAGCTACAGAAAACGAAAACAGCCGGCAGTTAATTGGGAATAGTTGATCGTGCTGACCTTTCGAGTAGGGATCACCTTGAAACCTAACTCCTGAATATGGCGGCTAAAAATGGCTTTTTCACCCGAGTTGTCTGTGACGTACTGACAATTTTTAAGGAGACGTAGAATCTGTGAGAAAACCTTCATACAGCTGCCCTCTTTCTTTGTTTTACGAGTCGGTTGTTTTTTTGGAATGTGTTGACACTGTTGTTGAGTGTGTGTGTCTGGATAAGTGGGTTTCAGGAATTATGCCAAACGGTTTGATCGGTATGCCCGAACGCCGTCCTGAAACCAATCAGCAAACAAATCCACGCTACTATTCCCCCACCGCTGCTATTCGGCGAGACGACCCTGTTTGTCTAACCGGAGATACGGATCTGTGTTCCTGATTTCTTTTAAAAGTCTATCTCTTTTGGGTTTAAAGGCGATGTACCCATTGGATCACTCCGTATCATCATCATAGACAGCAATACATCACTGGTTCTCACTGATGCCTAATGGCCAAACAACCATGAAGAAAAAAGCAAACTCTGTCATCTAATCAACATACATCCCGTCGGCCTCATGACTTGTTTCCAACACGAAGCTAAATTGTGTGCCACTTTTTGGGCACTGCACGTTTTTAGAAGTTGTTCAATTCAATCACTCAGTTTCCGAATTGTTTTTTAAACTGACAGTGAAAGGTTAAAGTAAAATTGGGGTGGAAAACACTTGGTGTTCATTACGATGATTATGATAGATGCTGTCAATTTTTCATGTTTTAATTCATTCGGAATTCGTGATGTGTTTAGTCGTACACTTTTGTTCTAGGATCCATCAATTTGTTAACAAATACTACGGCCGTTCTTCTGTGAACGTTTGTGCATAATATGTTTATCTAAATCCGCTGTAATGGGTCCTATTGCCTCCAAGAAGACGGTAATCAATTGTTTTTTAATGTCTGAATTTCTGACTATTCTTCGGTACGTGTAACAGTCCTATGTCTAGTTTCTTCGCCTTACCTGCTACAATGAACTGTCAACAAAACAGACGACCAAATCTAAACAATGATATCGATGCTATCCACGTTCTGCTGGTAGATTTCAATTGTACGTGTCCGAATATCATGCTTACTATCGAAATAGGATATAGCAATACGCTTTGTTTTTAGATTTTGCGTTGTTTCATAGAGTGTCTGAAACAGTTCAAAATTCACTTCTTAGGAGAAAAATTTAGATGATTCCGTAAACGCATTTTAATAGTCTTATTCCTCCCGGATTTAAACGAAACCTGGTGTGCCCCTTAGTAAACAAGATGCCAACAATTCGCTCGCTGGACTCTGACGCAGTGTGATGGCTTTTGCATCTTGATGACCTATTGGGCTAAACTGGACGGTGTGGCCACCACATCGATAGAGACACTCATACCAAGCAGGCCAATAGGTAGAGATCTGACAAACCAGTCTCTTTATCCTCCAGGTTGGGGGTTGGAAGAAGGTTGACATCTTTTTCCGAAAAATGTACCCGCTGCCTTGCGATATAGGCTTTTTAGCCAAAGGCTTTGGTTGAGAACCCTAATCGTTCTCCTATCTAGGTCTGGGCGTCATGGCAGTATCTCAGTCCACACACAACCATGAATAGTCACAACACCAGTAATTCCATACTGCATCGGCCGTTTTGCAGTATAAACCGGATCACTCAATCCGCTGCATACTGCAGGGTTGATAGGCGAAAACATGCTACTGCTGACCCCTCCCCCACTGTCCTACTAAATTCAGCTCTCAGACCCTTCCCGACCGTCATTTCTGATAATTACTCGACAGGTCCTGCAGGAGATGTCGCTAATCATAGTAACACTGAGCCGATAAGTTCCATCTCTTGCCATTCGGCTCCAAGCATCTTTCGTCCCTTGCTTAGACCTAGAATACGAATTAATATAGGTGCCTTCAATGTTCGTACGCTAAAACAGATAGGTCAACAGGCCGCTCTCGCACGAACGTTAGACTCGTTGGATGTCGATTTCTGCTGTACTTCGGAGACTAGAATCCAAGACAGTAGTCAACGTATGGAACTAACAGCACCCACATTGTCTACCCGATACTAGTTATGCACTTCGGGTGACTCCACAGCCGTCGTTACGGGTCAGGCTGGAGTAGGTATAGTCCTCAGCACGACGACTGCAGCCGTATTGGTAGATTGGATTCCCGTTAACAGTAGACTTTGTGTCGTCCGCTTGGCAGGTTCAATTAAGGCCAGCTGTAGACGCAAGACTTTCAGAAATTTATTCATTGTGTCTGCTTACGCTCCTACTGACTGTAGTGACTTCAGCGTCATGGACGCGTTTTACTCGGATCTGGTCGCACTCGTTCGGTCGACACGTGGCTCTGATCTAGTCGCTCTGGCCGGAGATATAAATGACCAGGTCATTCACCTTGGTGTGGGCAAATCTTATCTAGTTGACAGGTTTGGGTTAGCGTCACGTCGGTCAGATAATGGTGGGCGATTGTTGCAGCTGTGCGCTGAGTATAAGCTGTTTTTAGCCAGCACTAGTTTTAAGCATCTTGCACGTCGTTGCTATGTGTGGCGCCCGCCTTCTGCGAACTAAGCCTGGTCTCAGATAGACCACATAGCTGTTAGTTACAGGTGGCGGGGTTCCATTCAAGACTGTTGTTCTTATTGGAGCATATACTTGGATTCAGATCATGCATTGGTACGTTGTCGTTTTGTTCTTACTTTGGTTGGGAATGACTTGCTGTTGAGAAATTTGCTACACCAGCTTAAAAAGCTGCCTTAGTAGTTCTCACTCCGACAATCCTACTAGCTGCTGTACTCAAATTTCATAGGCCATTCGGAACGGCTAAACAAACATTGGATTTCAGAGAAATCCCTGGAATTGTTAGAAGCCAAACGAAACATTCCTCTTGGTAGTTCACATAGCAGTTCAGGAGAGATGTCCGCATGAAACTGAAACGTAGTCTAAAGGCTTATCTTGAGGCTTGGTTAGTGGGAAAATTTAAGGAAATGAAAACCCCTTTTGCCTCAGGGAACACCGGCAAACTTTAAGCTGGTCCGTGCCACTGGTCCCAGGTAGCCGTTTGTCAGTGAAGCTGTCAGCGAGACAAATGGCACACTAATCTATAATAAGTCTAGAAGGTTAGAGCGTTGGGCGGAACCTTTTGAGAGTCACTTTAGCTGACCTCCTGCTTCTATTGTAATGCCACTTAAAACTTGTGATGTAGCACTCTGGTTGGTAGATTTGGAACCACCCACTGAGACTGAGGTTCGCGATTGCATTTCGGTTCTCAAACGTAGTAGAGCCGCTGGTCCAAATGATCTTGTGTCGGCATTTTTCAAAGAAGGTGGGAAGGTGTTATTAAAGGCACCGACTCAGTTGTTTAACTTTGTGTGGACGACGGAGACCATCTCTCCGGGCTGAGGTCACTCGATAAAAGTTTCTATATTCAAGAAAGGAGCCCGGGGCTCTTGCGAAAACCGTAGGGGAATTAGTTTGATCCAATCATCTCAAGGGTTCTAGTATCCATCATACTTCGTCGACTAACTGCAGTTCGCGAGGTAAACGTTAACGAAGAACAGCCAGGGTTTCGCCCGGGGTGGTTATGTATAGAACACATTTTTACCTTTCGTCAAATTCTGGAGCAGCGTCATGTGTACCACTGGCCAACAATCACCATGTTTCTCGACTATAAAGGTGCGTTCGATTCGGTGGATCGATGTACACTTTCAGAGTCGTTTAAACGCAAGGGTGTGCCGACTAAGTATGTGAACATACTGTCGGCGCTTTATTCCCATACTTCAGCTCAGGTTGGGGTTTACGGCGAACTGTCTAACACTTTCAGCACCAGGAGCAACGTACGTCAAAACTGTTCGTTTTTACCGTTTTTGTTCAATCTCGTCATAGACGAACTGATGGAGGACTGTCTGCGGCACTCAAATGATGCCGGCGTGGACCTCATACTTGGTGGAAGGCTGACTGATCTTGATTGTGTTTACGACAAGGTGTTACTGTTTGACAACTTTCAAACGGCACTAGCAACGCTATGCGCAATTTCACGTTCTGCTAAGTACTTCAGAATGCGCCTCGCCGCTTCAAAATGCATAGTACTTCCGCAAGATTGGTGTGATTACGTAGGTTTGGTGTCAGATAATGAAGTTATGGTTTGTGTACGTGGGAAGCCGCATTAGCGGCGACGGAGGTGTAGGGAATGAAATGAAAGCGAGTATTTTCAAGGCTAGGGTGGTGCTCGCTAACCTTGGCACCTCTGGCGACAGAGAGGTATTTCTCTGAAGCGTATATCAGACGACAGTGAGGGCTGTATCACTTTACAGCAGCAAAGCCTGGCCGCTCAGAGTAAAGGACGTGAACCGTCTTCAGGTATTTGGCCGTCGATTTCTGCGTTCGATCGCTCAGCTAGTGGACAACGAGGAGGTTAGGAAGCGGGTGTTTGGCACTGATTGTCAAACGAGTTCTTTCGTTCAGTCCTTACACTTGCACAGACTTAAATGGTTAAGCCATGTACTGAGGATGTCAGCTAGTCGTTTGCGACACCGAGCACTCTTTGCCGACGCTGCAGCCGTCTGGCGCGAGGTGGACAGATGATCACCGGGCGTAGACAAATTAAATCGTTCACGAAGAGGTTGGCTACTGTAGATCGGGTTCGTCTCCCGGGCTGGAGCCCTCGCGATTCACAAAGTCGGTGGCTTGAGACGTTAGGTGAAATGGCGGTTAACCGAGCTCAGTGGCGTGGATGTTGTTGTTTGTCCGAATTGTCTGTGAAGTGAGTGCACTTAATGACGCGGGACAGTGAAAGCCGTAAGGAAACTGTTTTGCTGATGACGTCTTTCACTTACAGTTGGATCGTTTGTTTGCAAGGTATAGGCGCCTTGATGTTGTATGTTTGATTATAGAAGTAGTTATTTTTAGTGGTTAGGTTCTTTCCCTTTTCCGTTGTGTTTTTCTTTCCTCCTCCTACACAAGGTTTGCTTTTTTTTCTCATGGCTGTGTTGCAGTTGAGTATCAATGTGAACCACTGATGTATTGCTGTCTATGATGATGGTGATGATGCATATGTTGCAGAGGGAAGGTCAACGCATTCGAAACACGCCGAGCCAAAATGATTATCTTCAAATATTCGTAGAAAATTGCTATCAGAGTGTGTGGGTGAAGTCTCAGACAACGGATAAAAGGCCTATTTTGCCACTATCGCACTGGCTCAAATTTACCTGTGAAGTTATTACCGAATTTCACATCCTGTTAGTAGGAACTGTCCTGCAGAATTAATAATCTTGACAATATTGTTATGGTTTGCTTATGTTTTCTTCGTCAATTTTCACTTACCGGAAAATACTCGTGAGCATCCCCCGAACTGGCTCTGTGACGGTTCGAGAAAGTCTGTTTCCAACGTGATTAGTTCCAAGTTGATTAACACCGACCATCAAATAAGGTGGGGCTAAGAATTCTGAATCACCTGCAACTTTTGTCAAGTCTACTTCAGTACTGTCAGCGTGTGACTGTTATCGAAAGCCCTCTCTATACTCCCAAGCCACTCGAAGCCTGAATAAGCGTGAACCATTTGACACATCGAGAGCGTATTCCATGGCCAGCACGTGTTAAATCCTCGCGTACTCATCAACACCCTTATCTCCTCCGGTAGACTGCTGTCCACCCTCTGTGACTTCTAACGACCTATTTCACCAATTTTGCTTATCACATGATTCTGGGTATCCGATTATCCCGGTTGGTCAAATCAGTGTCAGCGGATGTTTTCTCATAGTTCGGAAATGGCTTTCTTAGTGGGGATTAACTGCAAAATATGTGGAACCCCTCCTGGGAACAAACAGACACAATGGGGGATAGTACTACCACAGAGCCGTGGACTCACCGTTGGCAGCAGGGCGTATTCTACAGTTACACACAACCTCTTCGATGATACTACCATACGATGCATGCTACCTCATCATATTAGAGTTTCACTCATCCCAGCGGGAACAAATGAGCTCCTGGACAGCATGCCACTCGTTCGAGGTGCAGATATTTCCGGCCTCCGCCAGCCATGAGCGAATCCTGGGGAAGGCGCACACATCACCGTGGTGATCATCGCTTCAGTGAGCAGGAAAGTTGCACAGGTATCTTGAATGGCTGGACCCATTTCGAAGGGTCACTGGTCTCCGATAACAAAAGGCTGGCGTTACAACCCTTGGACCTTCTGATTGTGCGGATCTGCTACACAAGATCTGCCTTCTTGGTGAATCTTCAAACCCTTGGATTGCATCCGTCACAACCCAATAGGCATTCTGAACGAACGGACTTTGTTACGAATTCCCGTATTGCATGAAAAATTCCTTTGGTGTCTTTCCTGATCCATGTTGCATGTTTTGCTATGATCATCTAGTTTTCTTTTCAGTCCAATCAATGGTTGTCAACCCTCTCTTGCTGAATTTTCATAGTACCCACACATTCCTCGTTTACCCGTCATTGTTATCACAGATGCTTTGATGACATTCTGCTGCTTCGGCGACCCTTCATATCCAGACAATGTGTATCTTGCTATGTGTGATGAGCCAAAAGGTCAAATGCTTGCCGGCTCGTTCCTACCTATCTCCAGTCACCTCTGCTTTGTTCTACTGGCTGGTCTGTACGTACTTAACTCACATGCGTACGCCATTGTGAGACATTGACCGGCTTTACGCTCGTTTGTTAGCCATAATGGAGAGTTCGTTGTTAATTACAACTGTTGACCGGTGCAGCCCTTTTGGCCCAAATTGATGTTATATTTCTTGTGAACGTTAATAGTTGATGCTTGTTTTAACATTTACACCATTGTTAGTAGTACCGTACTAACCGAACCAACTAGATCCGTGTGCCTATGCGTCTATCAGCGTTCAAAATAGAACGTTACGGTATTGATTCTTCCTAAGCGTTTTTAACCAAAGACTCTGAGTGGGCGCTTCAAGTTAGCCCAGTTGTTCGGCCTAAGCAATCAGGAATTGTGTAGTCCTCTCAATGAATATGTCATGCTGACCACCGGTATTGCCTAACCGTGTTATATATATATATATATATATATATATATATATATATATATATGGAGAGAACAACCATATCTAGTAGATCGCAAGTTTTTGCTCCTGAGTTAGTCTCCAAGGTTACCATGGTTACTGCTTTTCCTCAGAGCTCTTTTAAGAGTTCTATGTCGATACGACGGTAAACCCGAGATCATTACTGAGGTGTCTGCGGCATACTGCTCCCTCTTCGATTTTCATTTTCGTGTGTGTATCTGCAACGGTCGCAGAGCGTGTAGTTTTACGTTTACACAAAAACCAATCGCGTTCCTTTCGAATGACATTCTTGTTTGCCTCGGGTTATGCAGATAGAAACAGTGAAATGTAACTGAGGCACATATCTTTTTGAATTGTTGAATTACACCCGTTCTCTAACTGAATTTGTGGGGATTTCAACATAAAATTCGAAGTCTTCATTAGGACGTTTAGTGGTTAGAATCCAAGATAGTATATGTGTGATTTTATCGATCGTCGAGCTTCCCCGCACAAGTGTGATCGTCTTTGTATATGTTTACAGAAAACACCTACCCAAGAGGGCGCGATAAATTAACGAACAATTGTCTACGGTGTAACTCCTGTTGTGAGTAAAAATAAACCACTTGATCCTATAGTTCGTTGTCTGTCTTTTCTCTCTTGCGCTCTCCACACTCCTATGTGGCCCAGATCAACTGGGCACGTTAACTGATTAGTATTGTGTAATCGCGCTTGTGCAACAGATCACACCCTTTATTTGCTGTATTGCCCTGTGATTGCTTTATATATTTTACTTGAGTAAAATCCTCTATCAAACGTTCATTTTAAAGTTAGTGCTGCTCGCTGAATTGACTTCTAGACGATGAAAACAAGAACCGCTGACCAAATCGCAACACTGAACTTGTCCGATCAATTCACAGCGTGTTTTGAAGTGACTGTGGATATCTAGGCATGCAAATCACACCCGTTACTTCCCAACCGTTGTTGAAGTGAATTTTGAATGTCACATATCTACGACTTGCGCTATCACCGAACTCCTAGGTCTATTCTGTTCACTACCTTCTCGATAATCTTTAGCTCTGTGTTTACTGGAACTTTGCGTTTTTTTTTTACACTGCTGCTGCTACAATGTCTTTGAATTTCCTCTTCATTTGCTATTCAATAATCAGTACGACTAAATCGATCAACAACTCAAATGCACTCTAACCATGGACTATTGTAACCAGGGCTCCAAGCTTGTGTATACGTGCACTGATGCATCACTTGCATATGCGTGTTAGCTGCACGAGCGATGGACCTTTCACATATCACCAGTGTGCTAGTGACCTCCAGCATTGACTGTTCCAACAATACTGCATCACGTGCTTTCTTCTGATAGGGTAACCAATCTGTCGTATACTTACGCTTGCTTGTTTGCACGTTCGATCCCACGGAATGCTGCTTGTCATTTTGCCGTATAGTCTTCCGTGCTTTCGAGCAGCGAGCCTGCACCAGGGCTTACATTCGGCTAGTCCTAAATTATTTTTCTAACTCCACCGAGTAACTTTTATCTGCCACTGCACTTGTATTTGTTATGATGCTTCTCAATGTGTTACCAATGTAAAAACGAACGGTCAACTCTATCTCGGGCCATCCACGTATTCCGCCAGCTATAGTCTTGTATGACAGCTACGGTCACCTATATCCAACGATAGTCGAATATAGCTCGGAAACTGCACATCATCGTCCTTATGACTCATAGTTTCAACACATACCGTATGTCTCAGAACTGTGGACTCGCACACAAAGTCCGCTATCCAACCCGGTAAGCTTAATTAATGAATAGACTCTCTAAACGAGCTCATGGAGCGGATCGACACAATACCGCTGCAGCCGAAACCAGACTAGCTGACACTGATAAAAACTACTTGCGAAATGACTCAATATTGTTCGCATTCGACAACTCAAACTCATGTGGTCAGGCCTCTAGGAATGGCCGATACTTGTATGTTCTGAGTAACCGGTGTGTAATGTCGTAATCTTAAGCGAGCCGGGGAAGGCTCTCCGAGCGGATGTTCGTTATGTATCGCAGAACAATAGTCTGTTGATGTACACAGTCAACAACTTCCTTGCAAATCATGAACATCGCCCGTTGCAATCGACTTTCTCATCAGACTTCCAACTGACTTACACATAACCGATCGCGTACCCACCTGCCGTCCTACATTAAAATTCCACATGGTCTCCTACACACTTTCAACACAGACCGCTAAAGAAAAGACCAGTCACACACGCTGTTCAGTAAGCAGATTACTGGCAAGTCGTTTACTCACATGCAGTTCAAAAGTGTGATCTGATTCCAGCATGATAAACTCATCCAGACCACTTTATCCGTGGCTGCTCTCCAACAAACTGAGAATAGTCTGGTCCAACATAACTCAGCATATGAAAGATCGGACAAAGAGATGCGCAAATCCAATTAGTCATCCCACAGTTCACAAGTCAGACGTGGCCTCGGTGTAATTAAAATGTTCATTCTAAACCGTCATCAACGTCATCTACATGTTCAGTCTGTACAATCCGTTTTTGATGAGTCATTTAATGATTCGTAAATATGTTACGTTCCTGAATGCAGCTTCTTATTACTGAGCATTTGCCAAAGTGAATTATCGTGATTTCACGGTCCGTTAGGGAAATATGTATATTTCCACTCCGTTTATTTGCAGTCATTAATGCATGTTAGTTCCCAGTTCAGCGTTGCTTCTAGAGCGCTGAGATATGTGTGAGCAACCAGGATTTATCCATCGTGGACCGTGGTGACTAAACCACTGCGATGATGGTGTTGTGTAAAAGCAGCTGTGTTTGTGAGTAGTACAGTGCGTACAGTGGAGAAATATATGGCAGGTTTCAACGTCAACAGGACGAGGGATCTGGAGCGACTATTGGAATAGTGTGTGTGTGCACTATGCGGAACGTGCAACCATGACTACTGACAATGTACTGCTGCCCAATGTCTGTGACCACACATCAGCCATGCGGACGAGTGTACGTGTTCGTGGTCCTATATTTTACTATAAAGTGTACGGGATTTTTCATGCAAGAAACAATTTCGGAGACCAAGTGTCTTTTGTGGTCACAACGATGGGACTGTGAGATTTGACTGTGTTGTGCCCGTTCCTTCATCCGACTCGGTTAGTACACATGTTCGTTGTTTTTTTGTTCCGGTTATAATACAACTTCAAATACCCAGATGTGTCACACACACTCGAGCTATGACTGTCCTTTGATTTGCACTTCGGATTATGTTGTCGGGTGCGAACTTCAGGGACGAAATGTACTATTTTTCTGTCTCACCTTCAGTTGAAATTTATTTGCCATCATTTTCTGGACTAATCGTTTTTAGTTCGTTCACATTTTCCTTGTCTGAATGATGTTTCTTCTGGCATTGGATGCCCATCGGAACAATTTGTTGGAAAAAGGATGTTCAGAGGCAGTACGATTAACCTGACCTATTGACTAGTAGGTGACTGTTCTTGTAACTGAGTTTCTTGTCTCAATTGGTTACATAGTTGATGTCTCAACAACCCAATGTAATTATCTTAACCAGTCATGCGTAAATGGAATCACTTACGCATGACTGATTAATTTTGTGCATCACTGTGGACCTGACACCTTTGAATTGTGGATAATGTTCAACCTGAAATGTTTGAATGCGATGCTGCCCCCCTCATGAACAATGGTCAACGTGATAACTAGGTACTGGAAGATTTTGATAACTACCGCATGGCAGTTGAAACCGACAAACAAAGCGAAGGAGCGCACATCTACAACACAATCTGATGCAAATAAAACTATTCACCTATACACACAAACTGCTGCAGTTCTGTAGCTGCACGGATCAGTAGTTAATGTACATGTGACACGATGAAACGACTACCGAAAAAGAGAAGTCTAAAGTTGACAGACTGTACAATTGTGCAGACAGAACTCAGATTCATAGCATTTCTGATAATCCACATATGCAACTGTGCCGTACGAGCATTTGTTGCCAAGGTGGTCGGTCGCATCGTTCCAAAATCTCAGCCACCACAGTCCACGGTCGATAAATCCTGGTTGCTCACACATATCTCAGCGCCCTAGAAGCAAAGCTGAACCGGGAACTAACATACATTAATGACTGCAAATAAACGGAGTGGAAATGTACATATTTCCCTAACGGACCGTGAAGTCACGATAATTCACTTTGGCAAATGCTCAGTAATAAGAAGCTGCATTCAGGAACGTAACATATTTGCGAATCATTAAATGACTCATCAAAAACGGATTGTACAGACTGAACATGTAGATGACGTTGATGACGGTTTAGAATGAACATTTTAATTACACCGAGGCCACGTCTGACTTGTGAACTGTGGGATGACTAATTGGATTTGCGCATCTCTTTGTCCGATCTTTCATATGCTGAGTTATGTTGGACCAGACTATTCTCAGTTTGTCGGAGAGCAGCCACGGATAAAGTGGTCTGGATGAGATTATCATGCTGGAATCAGATCACACTTTTGAACTGCATGTGAGTAAACGACTTGCCAGTAATCTGCTTACGGAACAGCGTGTGGGACTGGTCTTTTCTTGAGCGACCTGTGTTGAAAGTGTGTAGGAGACCATGTGGAATTTTAATGTAGGACGGCAGGTGGGTACGCGATCGGTTATGTGTAAGTCAGTTGGAAGTCTGATGAGAAAGTCGATTGCAACGGGCGATGTTCATGAATTACAAGGAAGTTGTTAACTGTGTACATCAACAGGCGATTGTTCTGCCAGTGGTTCTGCGAGGTGTACGAAATTAGTACTCTATAGAGCGTCCGTCGTTTTTGTTAAGAATATATTACTTCGAAATGCTCTGTACGCAGGATAATCAGAATATACAATATCGCTTATTTCGAGAGGCCTCACTTGATGTTCTTCGGTTTTTGGATGCGGACAGAAGTGGGTTATTTTACACTTGGTATTTATTGGAGAGTGTTATATATTCGACAGTATTAACTGATGGATTAATGTTTTGTTTGAATGGATCCGTGCGGAAACCCGATTTGATTGATTCGTTTCAATCCGATTTGAGTGGCATAATTTCCTCCTAGTCGCTTCGTGGTGTTTTCATTAGTTACTGTCAAATGACCTGGTTTTAGCGTTCTTTCTTTCCGTTGGTTCGTTTGACTTGTGATCAACTTTTGTTCAAATTAATGTTGCCGTGTACAAAAACCTCTCATTGATGGATGTGTTGACATTGTGGATAGACGTTACCTGTTTACGTTGATAAAGTCTTTGTTAATTAGCTTGATTGGCTTTCTTTTTTTCGGGTGTGTTCATGAATTTTGGAATGTAGTGTCTTAACATTGTATAACTACTTGAAGTGTCTTTAGGTTGTGAATCTCCGCTGTATATGTGGGTCCATCAGCTCACGATTGTCTGGTATTCCAAATAATATAATTCGGATTGAGTTAAAATAGATTGTCACTTCCGTTTTTCATTAAAAGCGATGTGAACTTGTAACCAACCCATGGTGCGATGACGCTGCCGGCAGGTGGCATTCGGCGACGCAATCGATTGACTATCCAGCGTCGCTTGTTTCCCACGTGAGTGTTCAACTCAATCTGCAATTGTCGTCTGAGGCAGAGAGGCATGTTATTCTGAATGAGACACCGATCGCTGCACGGTATTTGTCCTGGGACAGAGTTATTCGGTCACGTATTCCTTATTTTCAAGACATTAGCGACAACATTTTTTGTCAAGGAGAGCTAGGCTGAATGTTATGTGAACAGCCCGTAAAGATGTTAATTGTGCGTGGGGCTAGAATAAAATAACTCCACGAGATTGTGCGGCCACTCCAGTTTTTGTCATATTACTACAAAATTGATCCAAACATAATTGGTCACTGTTGTGTCCAATCGAATGCAAGTGAGCCATGCAGTCGGCCAATCAGATTGCTCTGACCTTCAAGCGATCGATAACACATGCGGGCATCGGCTGCCTGGACCGTGTGGACTGACAGTTTTCCGTAACGTTACTTGAAACGGTAGCTTTAATAATGCTTAATTACTACTGGTTTTTCGTCGTTCTTGAATACAACAATGAGGTATATCGACGTGACGGAAATCCAGTTCTGTCGCAAGTGAACAGCTCCTTCGAAACACACCTCTTCACAGTATGCTTTCATAGCTGCGGCGATTTGTTCCCAGTGTTCGTTAGGATCACCCACCTGACTCGAACTGGGCAACTTGTTCGCCAACGCCTCCTGTTAAGCAATCTTTACACCCTCATCGCTCGAATGTCAGTTAAG